>KN503031.1:0-18753 GCA_000787155.1 Scartelaos histophorus | reverse complement strand
CAGCAGGAACCTGACCATGCCCGATCTGGAGAACCGGTAAGTCCTCTGTCCACGCTTTAATACAGTATACACCAATAAGGTTGTAGTTGTAGTCCACTAAAGTAATTAATTTCGAGTTTTATAGTCTGGTAAAAAGGGAGACGGAGGTGCCAAAAACTCTCAGAACTATTATGTAACTATGTATCTGGTCCAAACTCCACTCACAAGACTACACTTGCATGGCAGTTTATGTAAGAACAACTAAGAAATCAAAGAAGACTAAAATAAATACAGTACCAAGAAACAATGTATTTATATAAAGACAGATTAAACTTGTGAATCATGAGTTTAATCATAACAATATGACAGATAAAGTTCAAGAAGCAGAAGAGAAGTTTAAAAAATACAGGAAGTAGAGAGTTTTATTTTAGAACTTATTCACATTAGGGGAATTTTGTCCAAATGTTTGGCACAATTTACACAACAAATTATTTGGATACCTTTAACATTATTTCTACAAAATAAGATGTTTTATTATATTTTTCCCTAGCGTGATGACAAGCAGGAAGTACAATTTGAAACCAAAAGAATTATCAAATGGTTGTAAAATTTTAGTATAATCTGTGTTTTTGTAAGTGGAGACTGAAGAGCTTATGTGACTCTGGGGTGACAGTGTGAGCCTGTGTTTTAGACTGCTGGAGCTGCACTCTCCTGATGGACAGCACATGGTGGTCCTGCGCTGTAAAGACGCCTCCAGTGCTAACTCCTGGTTCACTGCCATCCACACCAACACTGCCGCCCTGCTGCCACTGGCCCTCTCCCACATCAATGCTTACCTGGGTGCTACGTCGGCCACGGCACACCCCCACCTCAAGCACATCGGCTGGCTGTCTGAGCAGGTAACTACTAGTGGGCACTGCTAGATCGACTGTGCTGATGCCTGTTGTGTGTGTGTGCTAGTGTTGATGGCTGTTGTGTGTGTGCTAGTGTTGATGGCTGTTGTGTGTGTGCTAGTGTTGATGGCTGTTGTGTGTGTGCTAGTGTTGATGGCTGTTGTGTGTGTGTGCTAGTGTTGATGGCTGTTGTGTGCAGGTGCAACTGGGCAGCGGCCGACAGCAGCTCCGCCCCCTCGTCATGGCAATGACCGAGAAAGACCTGTTGCTATTCCAGTCCGTGCCCTGGACCAGAGAGGCCTGGGCCATGCCTCTGCTCACACACCCTCTGCTCGCCACCAGGTAACACTACTGTATTCTCCTATAGCTCTTCTCCATGCAGCGTGTGTGTGTGTTGCAGTTTGGTATAGTGTGTGCTGTGTTTCAGGTTGGTGCACTCTGGCAGTACACGAGGCTCTCCGTCCCACGGCTCCGAGCTGCTGTTTGCCACTCGCACAGGCACAGCGCGCGGTGTAGAGGCGCACATCTTCAGGGTGGAGACGCATTGGGACCTGTCGTCATGGACACGGGCTCTGGTGCAGGGTGTGCACGCTGCAGCCGAGCTCATCAAAGAGGTGTCCATAGGTTAGTGAGCACACTTAAGCCAGTTTGGAGAAGTGAGGTCAGAAGACCCACAATTTGTACACAAGTAAATTTCTTTAAAGAGGGAGGAATCATGCTTTCTGCCATGTTCTACTTACGTTTTCTGCAAATATAGAATTTTCAAAGTAATAAAAGGTAACTTGGTGATCTAAATATGTATTAACAATAAAAACAAACTACATGTGTAATATTCCTACTCTGCTCTAATGCTGTGTGTTTTGTCTGTTTGTTGTGTCAGGCTGCACACTAAATAGGCAGGACGTGCGTCTTACCCTGCACTACGAGAATGGATTCACTGTGACACGAGAGCCAGATGAGGCAGCAGGGGGCGCTGTGCTCTACAGATATCCCTATGAAAAACTCAAGATGTCCGCTGACGATGGAGTCCGGAACCTGTACCTGGATTTTGGAGGTCCTGAAGGAGAAATGGTGAGGATTTCTGTTGAGTGCATAGACTGAGGACCACTTTCAGATGATCTCACAACATCCTATATTCTGCAGTGTTTATATGAGGAAAGAGTTTGTAGTATTATGTGATTATACTTAAAAATTTGGGAATTTCTTTTTGAATAGGTGAAAGGTACAGAGGTTACAAAAATTAAAAGCCACAGTTTGGTACTTTCTAGCCAAAACAATAGACATAAATACATTTTTTGTATTGAAACACTCCGCAAAACACACATCTTTACTGTTAAATGGCTCCATAAACCTGACTCTTAATTGGGTGGAGAAGCGCCTCCTCTTTCTTGTTTATTTGATTGGGACAGTTAATGAACATGCATGACAGAAACACAAATGTAAACACGCCGGATTGTAGCCACTAATTTCCATCCGTAGTCCCACGGGTCAGGGTCACAGGGATCGACGGGTTGCATGTTTTTGGTTGATGGAGGGAAACCAGAGTACCTGGAGGAAACCCATCCAGACACGGGGAGGAAACATGCAAACTGCACACAGAAAGGCCCGGGCGATCTGGGGTTTGAACCCATAACCTTCTTGCTGTGAGTGTTGCCACTCAGCCACCGTGCCGCCATTTCTGTGGAAATGTTCATGAAACGTGTCTATCTCCATGGAGAGGGTTCCAGTGTATGGTATTAGCTCTCAATTTCCATGGAATCATGCAGGTTATGTGTCTTCTCCAGAAAGTTTAACCATGTCATGTGAAATGTCATGATCAAAAGGTTCAGCATCACAGAGCAAAGCCCTGTGACTGAAGATGTGAAAGACATTATGCTCCTTATCTTGTATTTAATGATAAAGAAATATGTCATACAGATCATTATTTTCCATTTTGTTCATTGTAAAACATACTGATTGAAATTGACTACTGCAGTATGGTTTAGTGACTTCCTGTTAAAAAAGCAGAACAGTTCCTCTGTTGCTGGCCCCACCTCTTGATCATGACATTTCACATGCCATGGTTAAACCCTCTGGAGTAGATGTGTCCCTTTCATTTTAACAAGGTATTAGTGTTATAACAATGCTAAAATTTAAAACTTGATTTTGATACTAGCATGTCTGATACCATGATGATAATAAAAAAAAAAAACATCTGTTCATTAGACAATAGAATGTGATTTTCAACATTAGATCATCTTTTAGATTACCCTGCATTCTTATATCTGTGTAATCCCTCAGTCCATACTGGTCCATCGGCGTATACTAGTCTGTTACATTTAGTTCTCAGGATTTAAAAAAGAATTAATTAATTAATGCAAACGTTTTTATGGTAGTGAAGGTGTACATGACTATATTATTAGGATTATATAATTGATAAATTGCCATATATTGTCCTATTGTATCGTGACATGCATAGCCTGATGTGTATCGTATTGCCAGACTCATGGCAATGCACACCTCTAGTATTCATACCTACTCACATGAGTTACTGGAATGAGTAAATCAGTATTGATACTAGTTTTAGTGTTGAATGTTATCTGATTTTTTGATACTTTTGAGAACCCTATTAGGTATTACTAGTGTTTTTCCCCAGCTGAATGAGTGGTCATATATTTTGCTTTGTCCCCTACAGGTGCTGGACCTCCACTCTGGCCCCAAGCCTGTGGTGTTTGTGCTGCACTCTTTCTTGTCAGCCAAGCTCAGCCGCATGGGCCTGCTCACCTGACCTGACCTCTGGGTGGGCCTGCTCTCAGGGTTCCTTGCGGCTCTGACTAGGGACATCTGTCACAGCTTTCCTTGTGTCCTTGTACTGCTCACACTAGTCTGAGGTAGTGCTGCCGAACCAAGACAATCCGCACATGCTGAAAAGAAAGGTGCCTGAGACTTTTCCTTGAGCTTTTGTAACTTGCACATCAGGGAAACCTATGGGGAACACCAATCTAGAGACATTGCCTTTGACCCATTCCATGTAATACACAAAGCAAAGGAATGCTGCACTTCAGAGACGGTTGTATATCTGGACGGAGCTCTAGGTGTTAGTAAGCTGCTAATAGTGACCTTTTGATCCCATAGAGTTTTTAAGTGATGATGTCACTTCTGGGTCCTACTAGAAACTTCACAGCTGATTTCTAGCTTTGTTTTTAGTGTTCAATCTTTCAGAAAACAAGAAACAGTTACCTTTCAAAAGTATATATTCAACCACAAAATGTATCAAATATGTAAATAATGTAGTAATAATCTTGCGTTACATTATATAGGTAGTATATCACCAACTGCCGGTCATCACTGACCGGTCATCACTAACACAAGCTTAGCCTAGCTTCTTACCTCAACCTTGAACACTTTCTGTCACACTTAAAATCATGTTAAGAGTTAAAATGACTGCAATCCCTTTTTAATGTGAGATATGTTGTCACAATCAAAAAAGAGTAAACTGTATAAACATCAATCATTTTCAATCAACAGATGCACTTTGGACACGGAAGTGACATCGCACTTAACAAACCTACAGTAGACTGGCCCAAGGTATTAGCTTGGAGGCCAGTGATCAATAGCTTTAGCATGGAATGTGCGTCCACTAATTCTAATGTTTATGGAGCTCTCGTCTGCCTACAGCCACCCTCCAGTGACCTATACTGTTACTCCTTCAGAGCCTTGCACTGTGTATGCTTGTAGAGTGTAAGCACAGTCAGGATGCCAATAGTGCCTTGAGACATTTAGTCAGACAATCTTGACATGATTCCTTATCTTGTCACAACTGTAGAACCCAAGCTTTTACAAGCAATAGTATTAATCCTTTAACGTGTAATAATCTAAATTAGTTTTTAGTATGTTTTTAATCTCGTCTTTATGTATGTGCATAAGCAGTATCCAGCATGTGCAGACTCATCATAAATGCTTAAATTATATGATATGACTCCATGACCACTGCATTAACATTTGGCAACTTTCAACTCATGCCACTTTTCCACATTTGCCAAGAAGATTATTTCTGTTACATTCCTCAGATGTTTAAAGGGAGCAAGTGATGACATCATACAAAAGGCCATAAAGACTGTATTTGAATCTATATGTTACTCTTGCATTTTCATTTTAAAGGTCATAAATTATGCAAAATGATTCCTGTCAGCTTTAAGCCATGTTATAATGTTGTTACCTCCTCAAAAACACACCTGGAGTTGTGTTTTGACTCATTCACTGCATGTTTGAGTGACTTAATTATTCTGGCTACATCTCTAAAGCATAAAATGCCTTGTTCTGCCTTGTGATGTCATGAAGCAGTAGTTTTGAATTTAACAGCAAAATGTTTACGTTTTTGTTTAGTAGAAATTTGTAATTCCAAAGATTAAATTATCCAAATGATTCTAGTGAAGGTGTATGGAATTTAAAAACACAGTTCAGCACTTCCTAAGTGTTTTCTGTTTGAGAGAACAACTCCGTCTAAATATACAGGATTTGTGTGTTAAACATGTGCGAATAAAACAAAAGCCAACACTGGGCATGTGTTTGAAACAACATTATAACATGCATCAAAAAATAGCATAATATATGCCCGTTAAATGGAAGTCCATTTTTCCTGGGCCCACTGAAAAGAGCTGTTTATTTTAAGTTATTCACAGATTCAGTCTCATATGTAGTTTTAGACTTTTGTTTTTATTCTATAATGTGATGACATGCTCCTGCTGGGCTTCTCTGACTGCTCTTATTGACTGTCCATGATGCACTAACCTGTGAATGTGCACTGCACACGTTTGAAAAAAGGTCTTTTTCTATTAAAAAGCCTCTATGCAAAGCAGCGACCAAAGTGAGATCCTGGTGGCAGCTCATGCGTGACACAATCTTTCAAATACATAGCATATTTGCTGCTGTAGTATTATGCAAGTATTTAGATCTTTCTACCTTGACAAGTATGCAATGTTTAATAATAAAAATGTTATAATAACCTCATGTAAATATCAATAAAACCACTTATGTCACCTGTACTAAGTCTGCTGTCTTGTTTTTAAGACAATGTTTTATTCATGATGCGTTCATGAAATTTTTGATTGATGATTGATTTTTTTTGAGCATTAGTCGTTTAGCATCTTATTATGACAGCGTAGACCGGATATTGTGACTGTGCGGACCGGATGTTGTGTTTATGTCCCGTTATGTCCCGTTATGTCCGGGCTAGTGTGAGCTACTGAGCGACAAGCTATCTGTAATCTGTCATGTCCACAGCGACAAGGAGCAGCCACGGGAGCCGTTTGCGTTTTTAACCTGCACAACAAAAACGTGTGTGCTGGTTGCAGCTGTGTGAGATGAAATGACAACGTCAACATTACAGGTGACATTTGATTACGTTTAGCAGCATGCTAACAGCAAGCTAACAGCAGGCCATGTATGTGTATGGCAGCAGGCTCTAGCATGCGAGCTACAGCTAAAACTACAAACGGCGCAGTGTCCACCGATGACACGTTAGTGAACAAAATAAACCATCATTGTTCTATTAGCAAGCCTGTATGTGTAACACTACGACCCACCATAGTGAACCGTGTGTGTGAACAGATGAGTTAAGCAGCAGCGCAGAAAATATCGGGTCTGTTCAGTGGCACTGAGATGGGCTGTGCCCCTGTGCCTGGATAGTTTAATTTAACACCACAATGCTATAAGTACGTATGTGTGGTATTTCTTCACACATAACTGCCATATGAGAACCTGTCCTGTCGCTGGATACATTTTCACAGCATGAGCAGCTTTATGGGCTAATACAGTAGAACATTCTATACTAATGATAATAGTATGTAAATACTGAGCCAAAGTGGGCTGTTATATTGTGCCTTTACTTGTCACAGAAAGCAATTGATCTTGTGACCAAAGCGACTGAGGAGGACAAAGCAAAGAACTATGAAGAGGCTCTGCGCTTGTACCAGCACTCTGTGGAGTACTTCCTACATGCCATCAAATGTGAGTGCCATCTTATCCACATGTCTTTAGTCTTAATTATTTCAGTTTTTGCTGAAGTTAAATATTAAAATAAATAAATTACTAAACTGATTGTTCTTTTAGATGAGGCCCACAGTGATAAGGCAAAGGAAAGCATCCGGGCCAAGTGTATGCAGTACCTGGACCGAGCTGAAAAACTCAAAGACTACCTGAAGAACAAGGATAAACAAGGCAAGAAACCAGTAAAGGAAGCGCAGAGCAATGACAAGTAAGTCTGACTGCAAATTATTATTGCCCTCTATGTACATGTGTTCTAAGGACTGTGCTGTCTTTGTTGTGTCCCTGTTTGCGCTTTGTCCTAACTGATGAATAAAGACATTTTGAACTGATTTAATTTGTTTTCTGTGTTGTAGAAGCGATAGTGACAGTGAAGGAGAAAACCCAGAGAAGAAAAAGCTCCAGGAGCAGTTAATGGGTAAGTCGAAAGAGGTCTGATGTAAATTTGGAGGTCTCGGACAGATGATTGGAAATATTGCATCTGTATCTGGCAACATTGAGCGGCATCAAACTGTGTTTAATCACCAGAGAACCACTAAAGATTAGCAGATTATTACAAGATCTTATACAAGATTTTATATTGCCCACCAATAATGGAATGCTTGTGTATTCCCATTTGTTAAATATTTAAAATAATTATTTATGCTATTTATTGCAGCATTTCATCTTAATTGAATTTTAAGATTTGATCTTCATTGTTACTTTGTTACTTCCTAGAAGTTAGAAATGCTGTTGTATCTAGTACTTGGAGCTGCAAGCTAATACTGCCCTCTACTGTCCTATTAGTATTCTTTACTCCTGTTGTTCCATATTTGTGTGAGGTCAGTATGGCACAGAAGCCACTTTATTTTGCAGTTTAATTTAAGTTCATGTCATTTTGCATTTGTGGTTATTGTTGTGCTGATTATTTAATACAAATTGTTTTTAATTGTTTCATCTGGTCTCTATTGAGTCTATAAAGCCTAATTTGGATTAAGTTAAAAAAAAAAAAATCTGTGTGTGTATGTGTGATTAGGTGCTATTGTCATGGAGAAGCCCAATGTGCGGTGGAGTGATGTGGCCGGACTGGAGGGAGCTAAAGAAGCTTTGAAGGAGGCTGTCATCCTACCTATTAAATTCCCACATCTCTTCACAGGTACTGTACTTGCGACCTGGTTTCATTTTATAACCTGTACAATCCCATATTATTATATATTTTTATTTTGATGAAATGCTTTTAGGGAAGCGGACTCCATGGAGAGGTATCCTTCTCTTTGGCCCCCCAGGGACAGGAAAGTCCTACCTTGCCAAGGCAGTGGCCACTGAAGCCAACAACTCCACCTTCTTTTCGGTTTCCTCCTCAGATCTGATGTCCAAGTGGCTGGGAGAGAGTGAAAAGTAGGTTTGCTTCCTAACCCCTGTATGCTTCCCCTCCACTGAATCCATCTGGAACCATATTCTGTCTCCTCAAATTTAATTTTGCATGACTGACAGGCAGATTAACCAATGGGAGAGATGGTCAGTTTGGATTAGATTCAAAAGCGAAGCACAAAACTGTTATTTATCTTCCACACTTGAGAGACAAGCAGCTTTGGTTGGAGCACCCTTCTGCTAGTAGCTCCTTTGCCTCCTCTATGCCCTCCCCTGCTCTTGTCATTTTCCTCCCTGTGTTTTAGGCTGGTGAAGAATCTGTTTGACTTGGCACGGCAGCACAAGCCTTCCATCATCTTCATTGATGAGGTGGACTCTCTGTGCGGCTCCAGAAATGAGAATGAGAGTGAGGCGGCGCGACGCATCAAGACCGAATTTCTGGTGCAAATGCAGGGTAAGCTTTGAGCACCTCCACTGTGAAACCTCCAGTTAGGTCTGTCAACATAGCACTTTTTGAAACACAATATATTGACACTTTGCAGCTGAAATCATCAAAATTCCCTGGGGGGTGAAGCTAACCGAAAGCATGCTCTATTTGAAACTCTATTACTCAAGTTAAACTTGACTAGCCAGCCTGGGCTTTTTATCACAGGCTCCTGAAAATTTGCTTATTAAATTGCTTATGTGTGCATTGTGTCATTATGGTAACTTTTGAACATTCCGCCATAGGCATGCATGCTCATGCATGCATGAGCATGCATGCATGAGCATGCATGCATGCTCATGCATGGTCATGCATGCCTACGCCCCCCCCAGCATGATGTTACTGCAAAGTATCAATAATGTATCAAAGACTGTGCTGCAAAGACTAAGATGAGATTTTACAGGTGTGGGCAACAACAATGATGGCATCCTGGTGCTGGGAGCCACTAACATCCCCTGGGTCCTGGACGCAGCCATACGCAGAAGGTGACCCTCTTCTAACCACTTTTTATGCAAAGTAAAGAAACATATTAAGATCTATAAAAGCTTCCACAGACATTTGAATGATAAAGCAGTATAATAGTGCTATATCTTTAGAAACTATGAAAAGGCACTGTTAAAGTGAAACTAAACATTAAATCCATTTTTTTCACCTATAAACTCTGTATAAGGTGTTTTCAAAGCATTGTCTGCTGTTCCAAGTAATTTGGACATTTTAGTGCAAACTTGATACATGAATATGACATCCATATTCCACTGTTTCAAGTACTTGGTGTAGATAGTATAAGACATCACACAGAGCGGCCCTTAACTACTGGCTACAGGGTTGGAGTTTGAAGCGTGGATACCTGTTAAACCATTCACACTGTTCTTATACCTTCAGACCCTCCCTCACTCTCTTCTTTAGTCCTCCAGATACTGCCCAGTTTAGCAGCTGTATTTGATACATGCTTGTGTGTGGAGTTTAGGTGTTTAATCCATCATTCTCCGTATTCCAGTGACTTTGGTTAGGCACCATTAAAACCCTTACACTAGTTCACTTAGTCTGTAGACTTATGTTGTGACTACTGTACCATGTGGCTGTAGGTTTGAGAAGAGGATCTACATCCCGCTGCCAGAGGAGCCGGCCCGAGCACACATGTTCCGACTGCACCTGGGGAACACGCCTCACAGCCTGAGCGATGCAGACCTGAGGCAGCTCGCCCACAAAACTGACGGCTACTCAGGGGCCGACATCAGCATCATTGTACGGGATGCTCTCATGCAGCCTGTGCGCAAAGTGCAGTCTGCTACACACTTCAAGAAGGTGAGCTGTGTCTATGGATGAACCATGAAGAATTCATTTATCTTCTTTCATTCAGGGAGAGCCCTATGGGTGCACCAGACTCGCTGTATGAAAATTTTGTATTGTGACAACACTAATCACAAATCACTCTTTTAATCATCACTGTGGTATTAAGTATTGAGTCAATTCCTTAGTATTGAAAATGAGTTTAAAACTCTTTAGAGTGGGCATAAGGTAGTCTGTTACTAATTCTGATACAGTTCAAGATCATTCTAAAACTATTCAGGAAAGGTTCATCTGTGCCCTGTATTGATATCTGCTGTAGTTTTGATTCTAGATTAAGTATGGTTTAGTATCTGAGTTTCCATACTTTTGACAGCCCTATTAGAAACTGTTTCTGTGTTGTAGGTGCGTGGCCCTTCCCGAAGTAACAACCAGATTATGGTGGATGACCTCTTGACCCCTTGCTCCCCTGGTGACCCTGCTGCCATAGAGATGACCTGGATGGATGTGCCTAGTGATAAGCTTTTGGAGCCTATAGTGTGCATGGTAAAATGTTTGTTTGAAATGTTTTTTTTTTGACAAATCAACATTAGAATTTAATCTGAACATGAGTAAACACGAATAGGTCAAGTTTATGAAACTGAAAAATGTAATTTTATATACAGCTCTTAAAAATGCTTTTTCCATTTCATTACGATATATTCAGCCCATATTCAAACAGAATTTCAAAGTGTGATATTGACTTGCTGTATTTTTGCTTTGCTTTTAGTCGGACATGCTGCGTTCTCTGTCCACCACTCGGCCCACAGTCAACACTGAAGACCTGCTCAAAGTCAAGAAGTTCACTGAGGACTTTGGCATGGAGGGCTGACACAGCTGCTCTGGAGTCAGGCTGCTCTTTTATTTATAAGATACACACGCTGCCTGCTTCTTCGCTAAGTGGATGTCTAGGCTTATTGTGCAAACGCCACAATAAAACAGTGCAGAGTCCAGGCATATCAGTTCAGCCTCTGCTATGCCAGAAGCCCTCCGCATCTCCATGAGCCTGCCCATCTCAGAATTACAGACTTCTTTTCTGTTGCCATGGTGATGTATTCTTTACAGCAAGATTTCAAAAGATGTAATTGCATTTGCGTTTCTTGTGTCTTATTGTTTTTGGAGTGCCCCTTGGAGCAGCAGACTCACCTGAGATGGTTTGGACTGCGGCGAGCCTGAAAAGAAACACTCAGAGATGGAGCCGCCTGAGCTGTGATCGGTTCAAACTACGAGCTCCGAGCTGACTCGAAACTGGAGTTAAGTGTGATGTCACTTCTGGGACCATCAGCTGATTAAAAACAATATTTGCAATTTCCTCACTTTTTAACCGCAACACATTAAAGTAGCGGTATTATGCAAAATCTTTTTTTTTTTTTTAAAGTCTTTTACCATGTTACAACAATGTTCCTTCATCAAAAACATTATAGATGTCATACACGCACGTTTGAGTATTCTAGTAATCTCTACGGATCCCTATTCGAATTCTCCTTACGATTAACTGTAAGAGTCTGTGGAATGCTCAGCCCACAAACCTATGTCACCCATGCTCCCACACGACAAATCTCCATGAATAACAAAAATGATACAAAGCTGTCCATAAGAATTTTTCAAGCGGAAACTACTCAAAATAACATGTAACATGGTGATCTAAATATGTAATTTGTCGGCAGTTAATACACCATAGAAGTGTAATACCCCCTCTCTAAAAAGAGATTGCATTCGTTTAACAAGGTTATATCTGTAATTATAACTGTATAAAAGTGCACGAGGGCGGTTGAGGTAAGAAGGTAAGAATGGGCTAATCTCAAGGCAAGACCTGTCATCTTATGAGAAATTATTGCTACATTATTTACATATTTGATTCAGTTTGTGGTTTAACATTCACTTTTGAAAGGTAATTTTCTCTTGTTTGATGAATAAGGAACAAAAACAAAGCTAGAAATGAGCTGTGAAGTTTCTGATTGGACCCAGAAGTGACAACATCACTTAACAAATCAAAGGAGCTCAACAGTGAACGCTCCTTCCTTGGTTCCTGAAGTAAATGTCTCATTCATTTTTCCCATAGACCTTTACAAAAAAAAAATTATATATATTATATATAAATTTGTAAGCTGGCTCAGGGTAAGTCAGTTATGTAGTAACTCTCTAATAACCACAAGACCTTATTATTATTTGAAATCTCTTTCTGAAACTTAAATACGTAAATCGCAAAGTTACCAAAACATTTCATCAGATCTTTTGTTTTAAATGCCCATAACTACAATCCATAGTGTTTATCTGATTAGCCTCCATGACGCCTCTGAGCGCTTAGTATTTGGAATTTTCAAAGTCTATGGGAAAAATAAAAGTACCTCCGGATCCTGAGTGGGCAGTCACTGTTTACAAGTATTATTAATCAAATCCACAATAGTTTGATTAATCTGTCTATCTCAGTTTCCCTCCACGTGTTACTAAGCATTGACTGTGTTGATAATATTGTATATAAGAAGACTTTTTGGTTTTGGCTTGTTAATGGAAAAGCGCACGATCAAAACTCCTAAATCTGTTCCCTGTTTTATGTGACGTGTGATGAGATTTGAAGAATGCCCTGTACATGACTGACTTGGACACTGTTTACGTTCACTATGTTTGTGTATACACTACATTACTGTGGTAGGATTAGCCCTGTTTTGGATCCATCCTTCTCTACACTAATTTAAGATGAATAAATGACAGCAGGTGTGTGCCTGTGTGTGAACTGTGTGAGCCTAGTGCTGTAGCTGGAGATGTGACCTACATCACATCTGCTTCTTTTTTGTGCTTATTTTAATCTGAGTGGACAAACAATTTTTGTTGATGTTTAATTGTATATTTGGTCTAACAAGGTGTTTGAGAACAGCCTTGCTAGAACTTCCTAGGAAGTATTTAAGCTGCATTGTGTAAATTTTCTGGTGGAGGGTCCGTCAAACACTTTTCTTTGTGAAAGTGTTATTGGTGTGTGTGGAATGTTCCACAGTATGGCATTAAACCTTTTATCTTGTGGCCATACCAGCTTGTCAAAGCCTAATCTTGTCAGATCTCAGAAGCTAAGCAAGACTGGGACTGGTCAGTACTTGGATGGGAGACCATTAGGAAAATCAGATGTCACAGTGGGGCGCCAGTGGCAGAAACTTGTTGTGTCTTTAGGCAAGACACTTCACCTGTATTACCTAGTATGAAAGTGAAGTGTGCATAAGTGACGGTGATGGTCGGAGGGCCGATGGCGCAGATTGGCAGCCTCACTTCTGTCAGTTTTCACCAGGGCAGCTTTGCCTACATTAGTATTTTAAAACCACTGAGTGTGGAGTGAATGAACAATAAGCTGTAAAGCGCTTTGGGTGTCTTGAAATGTGCTATATAAATGGACTGATAAATGAATTCATCTTTATAGAGACCAAAACATACTGTGAAATATTCCAGACAGGACAATGACCCCCATACAAACGAACAGGTGACGGACCCCCACCAGAAAAGTTACACTTTGCACTTTTAATTTGACCTGAATAACTGGAATATTTAGTTTAGTATCTTATCTTACTAAACTACATTTTATGTATTATTAAAGTTATAGTATGTAACTTTCTGTGGTGGCACATCACCTGCATGATTCCATTGAAACGTTCTCCATGGAGATGGATATGCTTTATGCTGTACTGCGGAATATTATAGCCAAAGGAACAACATTTCCATGGAAAACAAGCAATAGGATGTGCTCCTGCGAGGCCAATATGTCAGATTTGCGGAGATGCAAGGCCTCTTATAGTAAGGACACATGTTTCCCGGTACAATAAAAACAACAAACATGAAAGAAACATCCTTTTATTTTAGTCTTATTTATATATATTTTTTTCTAAAAAGTTACTGGTGCATAGGGCATTTTTTCTTCTGGATTTAACCCATGTTTCAGTGCATCTTGAGCAACTTGTCAGGAGCAGTAATAGACAGCTGTGGATAAGCTTTTTAAATGCATATACATTTTTTAAGGTTGCTTGGGAAATGGCTCAGTTCAAACCCATCTCCTTTGCCGACACACAGACCTCGGCAGTGTCAGAGCAGTGGTCTGTGGTGGAAGGAGGTAACTGTATATCTTCATAGTGTATCAAGTTCAGTACTTTTCATAAGGCTCATTCTCCAGCTGTTAGAGGCAAAGCCCTGTGGTTTGTAGTGCCCCCTAGAGGATGACAGTTAGAAATTGATTATACAGAGATGCTGTAATCATCTCAGTGGTTTGGGGGAAAATTTTGTGATTTCCAAAGATGCAAACAATAGAAATGGGGACTTTGTCTGAACCTTTGGACAGACATATCAGGGACAGAAATGATTTCACAAAAAGTGACAATTTTTAGAACGTTTTTTTTTATAGTTTAACCCATTGTCATTTATTTATAACTTCCCCAGCTGAACACCCACAACATGGAACATGGAAACCATCAGCTCTTGATCCGTCCGGTTTCCTCCACTTAAAAGCTACGTTGTAATCTGCATGACAAGTCTACTGTGAGACCATAGACTGGAAATGAGACTGGGGGCTAAACATGGCAGAGAAAAATCAGATTTCAAGTAAAACATGATGATTCATTTTTGCTATATTGCCCAGCCCTAACAAAAATCTGAATTCCACAACTTCACATAGGGAGGCCCGTCACAGTAAACCAAAGGTATGTAGGGTATGTATGTTTTTTTTTTCCTGATCATTTTTCATCAGTCCCTCTGACCACCACCACCACTCACGCACACTTCACTTTCATACTAAGTAATATGTGGTAATACTAAGGTGAAGTGGCAGTTTTTGCAACTGGTGTCCCACTGTGCTCCTGGACTTCCCAGTGGTCTCCCATCCAAGTACAAACTGGCCTGGCCTTACAAAAATGTTACTTTGGCAAAAGGAGTCAGTAGTTTTCTGTAGTGTAGTGTACTATATATAAATACAAATACTAAATAGAGGGTCAGGCATGTGGTTTATTTTGACTTTCCTTCTTCCCATGGGCATAGTTTTTCTTCTGTTTAGTCTTTATAGTGTAATATATGTATTTAATACATAATAATAGCATAATAATGTATGTATGTAAGGTAGTGTGTTTGTTTTGCCCCGTAATCAATCAAGTGGATCATTTATGATCAGTGAGGAATAATAACCACGCTCCTGTGAGTGCTCAGAGGCGCCCGCAGAGGGCGCTGTGCTCCTGTAAATCTGACCTATTCCCCTTGATCGAGAACGTCTGTTTGGGAGTTCTGTATCAGACTTGGGTCAAGTTTAGACGTTGTGTCCTTAGGCAAGAGCGCTTTTGTCAGCCTGTCCCAGGGCAGCTTTGGTTACAATAGTAGTTTTACTGCGGAGTGTGGAGTGAGTGATGGTTCCAGTGTGTCACTGTGAGAGGCTTTGGCCTGTCAAGCACTATTATTATTGTCACCAAAGGTGTAGTCAAACATTGCACTCAAGTAAGAGTAAGAACGTTGCATCAAAATAAAATTTCTCAAGTGGAAGAACAAAGTAAACATCCAAGAAATCACTCAAGTAAAAGTAAAGTCACAACAGCAGTCGCATTGCAGGGCTTCACAGAATTGATTTGACCTATAGAAAGTTCAAAAGTTAAACAGCAAAACAGTCATTGGTCAAAGAGACAAGCAGATGAGACACTATTCATAGAAAACAAGCATATGAATAACTCAGGTAAGAGCTTAAAGATTTGACACACTTTCTGGCATCAAATGAAGTCACTTTAAATGCTCTTTTCTGTGTTTGCTTTTTTGCAAATTAAGTGTAATGCAAGTCTTGTTCCCATGAAACAAATGGTTGTTCATCTATAAGATTGTGGGAATTTGAATGTGACTGTGTTGCCTCCACAGAGTCTGCACACAAGCACAAACACTAACCCTAACCAGTATTACAATTGAAGTTTAGTGATTGTGCAGCACCATTCTGCAACAGCATCAGGTGAAGGAGAGTGAACTAATCCCTGTATCTCTTTCAGAAAAATGCAGGGCACAAATTAAGTAAGTGAACCAACTCAAACTATGTTAAAATGTCTCTTTTTATAAGATTTACTACCTATGGTGAAAATGTATCATTACTTGGAGTGGGAGTAGGGGAACTTTGTACCTGATGCCCTACCTTTAACTCACTGAGAAAGCTGGAGACAGACACATGGTGAGTAGAGCACACTCAAAAAAACTCTGGGAAAAAAAGAGAAAAGGAAACCACAGTGAAAGATCCATGGGACTAAACCAGAACTAAATCAGTCCTAAACCAGAATTAACCCAGGACGGACAGGGTGTAGATGTGGGGGACAGAAGGACGGCTCATCCTGGATAGGATAAGGCTCCTCCAGCCCGGGGAGGGAACAGGAGGGGACAGGATCAGGACACAGGAGGGGGCAGTTGTGTGGGCGGTCAACAGGACGGCATCTGAATCAGTTACACTGTGCAGAGGCAGGTGGGATAACTTGTGAATAGCAATGAACAGATTACAGGTGAAATGAATATAGATCAAAATGCAGATATACACAAAAGTTAATATCAAGTTATGTCAAGTTTTATAGTTTAAAGTGCTGACGCGACAAGTGATGAAATGTTCAGTCTTCAGTCTTGTCCAGTTGACAGAAGCTTCTTTTACCAATGCCCTTCAAACACCACGGTCATTTATGTTGAGCAGGTCCCAGAGACAAAGCATCAGCAAAGACCAGCAAGATATTTTTTCCACAAAACTCCAGTTCAAACAATCATATAAAATGTGACGAGGCCACATCTGCCAGTCTAATTCCAAATGGTAGCATTAAACTAGGTCATTTTGGACTTTTAACATCTAAACCTATATGGTTTGAACATATAATACAGATACTGTGAGAAATGCATACCTTCTATATGAATGCAAGGTATGCATTTCTTCTAAATTTGATATGCTAATGTGTGTGTTTGATAATGAAAGCTCAGTGGAAACACCATAAGACCGAACCACCTGAGGAGAGAGCAGAAGTCATTTAAACACCAAAAGATAAAACAAAATGTTTTGCATTTCAATAGGTAATGTGGTCTCTGACATAAGCAGACATGTGGCCCTGCTTGGGAACAGAGAGTCTATTCTATTGTTTGGTTTGTTTGTACCAGACGCACACACAGACATACACTACATGCTGCATAAAATATATGACAATAATAATGCATAAGATAAAGTGTCTCAGGGTTTAAATGAATTGTTCATGAATAAAAGAACAAACAGACACCATCCACAATGATCAAAACAACATCTACAGTAGACACATAATGACCTTCAGGCGATTGTCATGAATGATTAATGATCACATATGATTCCAAACTCACAGCACACAGGCCGTCAAGTGAGTCACAAGACGTGTGAATAAAGGGCATTTACTTCTGTGGGTTATGAGCTGCTGACACGGAACATATTTAGATCACCATCTTACCTTCTGTTGTTTGTTGTTTATTGTTTTATATATTTATGGAGAATTGTCATGTGGGAGATGTAGATGTGTGGGCGGAGCACTGGACAGAATCTCACAGCTGACCATAAGGACTGTGGATGATACACTATATTACCAAAAGTATTGGCTCACCTGCCTTTACTCATACTATGAACTGAAGTGCATCCCATTCCTCACCCATAGAGTTCAGTATGATGTGGGTCCACCTTTTGCAGCTATTACAGCTTCAACTCTTCTGGGAAAACTGTCCACAAGGTTGAGGAGAGTGTTTCTAGGAATTTTTGACCATTCTTTTATATTTATACACCTGTGGCCAAGTGATCAGGACACCTGATTCTGATCATTTGAATGGGTGAGCCAATACTTTTGGTAATATAGTGTATCTTAAACCTTTTCAGGCATCATTTTGATGAGGGAACATTATAACATGATAGACAGCTCCAAAAAATAAAAAATAAAAATCAATTTAGCATAATACCCCGTCTTTAAAGGGCCAATATACATGTGTTTTCTATGGTCTATGCTATAATATTGTTTCCTCCTCAAAAATATACTCAGTTGTGTTTTGTTTCATTCATCATGTTTAACACACAAATCCTGCAGTTCTTCTCTCAAAGCAAAAACACTCTTCATGACATCACAAGGTGGAAGATGAACTAATGGTGCACTGTCTAACAGCAGTAATGTAGATCGTGTCAGCTTTTCAGGAGGTGATGAAAACAAGAGTCCAGAAGTCCAGATGCAACTTAATATATTTATTTGGTTCAGGCAGAAAATACTGGTTGACCCCTGGGGACTGTCCACTTTTACATCTCTGCAGCTCCCTGCAGTATTCACACAGTTATACTATAATTTTAGCAGACATCAGCTTTCTTTACATGACGTGGATTCCATGTTTGGTTTGGTTTACAGCTTGAAAATAACAACACCCCAGTCTTGAACTTAAATAACATGAACAACCCAGTCTTTTAAACTGTACATATATGGCCCTACACTCTGGTCCACTGAACCTGCTCTAAACACAAATATCCATGTTCCCCTTGTATCAGCCTTTCACTGAAGCAACAGGCTCCATATATTTTTAACCCCTGCCTCACATGTCGACTCTTTGTCTAGGAACACACAGATAGTGAAATCATGCAAACTCTTCCAAAGAACATACAGATTATAAAGATATCATTCCCACAATTGATTATTAAGATATTATTTCTGTAATGCCCCCTAGCAGCAGGTACAGGGATCA
>JACN01044283.1:0-13050 GCA_000787155.1 Scartelaos histophorus | reverse complement strand
ATATATATATATATATATAAAAAAGAATGTATAAGAAAAAGTTATAAGAATATAATATTTTAGAGCTGATCCCTAACAAATAATGCTAAAGTTGAACACATGTGGAGCAATACATTTCTTACAGTTATTAAGGCCCACTGAGCTCCATCTGAAATTATGATATGATCATGAAAACATGAACGCCACACAGTGACTCTGGAGCCTCCTTATATCAGTCATCGGTGTTTAGAGAAATTGCCCTAAATACGTGGAGTTAAGTACTTTGACTATTGCCTCGTATAACCCTGAGCAGTAACACTAATGCTAACAGGACCTCCACTCACCCTCCATCCAGGTGTGTGAGACAACAGCCCTGTTCACACAACATCAACTAAATCCTGTGCTATTCAATCATTGTTTGTACATTTTAATTTCCATGTATACAACATATACATTCTATAATATTACTAACTACAAGACGCAATTAGACATTATAAAGCAGTATTTAAACCATTTGGTAAAAATATATATACATATAATAATGCATGGGTGGATATGATTATAATATTAAGTTTTTTTATCTCAAAGATTTTGAGCTGAAGACAAAATATCTTGTTGTAAGCGTCATCCTCATTTGATCTAGAATTTAGTAATTATGCACAATAAGCATAGTATTGGGGCTGAATCAGAAATACATTTTTTAGCAGAATGAGAATAAGTATAATAGGATAAGCATAGTATAGTAAAAATGATAGTAGAAGTGTGCAGTTGCTCTGGTCTTTTATAGCAACCATGTTGAAGTAATCAGATTAGTGAGGTGAGGCAGTGCTAAACTGATTGGTGCCTCAAGCCTCTTAGGCACATCTCTGACAGAGACTGACAGAGATCACAGCAACACAAGGTCACAGCACCACACAGCACCACACAGCATCGCACCGCTGCACACACTGGCCACTATTCAACGTATTTCACTGCATTTAAACTGAGATCAACAGTGTAGCTCACAAAGTACAATATACAATATACAACATTATTAGTAACAACCCATATATGTCAACCTGTACTGGATATACTTACTGTAGAATTATTATATCAATTATTATTACCAAGACAATAGAGATTTTGAGTTTTCCTTCTTCGCTTCATCAGAGTTATTAAATTTATTATGATTTCCTATGCTTAAAAAGTATTCACTCACTCATCCAAATAATGGAAATAACCTGTTTCAATCACTTCCATGGTAACAAGTCCAGTCATGAAATTTCCTTGCTCCTAAATATCCCAGACTGGGCCACGTAAACTAATGGGGCGAGGTCAGCGGATGGTGAGGCACATATTGCTTCTCTAAACTTCATGTGGCCTTCCGATTAGTTCAAGAACAGTGTGTAGAGAGCTTTATCGAATGGCTTTCCATGGCTGAGCAGCTGCATCCAAGCCACACTTCATCAAGTGCAATGCAAAGTGTGGGATGCAGTGGTGTAAAGCGCCGCCACTGGACTCTAGAGCAGTGCAGTTTCTCTGGAATGATGAATCGTGCTTCTCCATTTGTCAGTTTGATGGATGATGGCAGTTGCCAGGAGAACATTACTTGTCTGACTGCAGTGTGTCAAGTGGAAAGTTTGGTGGTTGGGGGATTATGGTGTGAGGTTGTATCTCAGGAGCTCTTTCAGGTCTTGGCCCCATAGTTCCAGTGAAAGGAACTATGGAACCCTTCCTCTTCCGACGTGACCAGTCGGTGTAGATGAACTTGACTGACCTGCACAGAGTCCTGACCTCAACCCGAAAGAACATCTTTAGGATGAATTAGAGCGGACACTAAGAGCAAGGCCTTCTCGTCCAACAATACGCTTCTGGAAGTGTGTGGTCCCATAAACACACTCTTAAACTTTTTGGACAGCCTTCCCAGAAGAGTTGAAGCTGTTGTAGCTGCAAAGGGTGGACCAACGTCATATTAAAACCTATGGATTAAGAATGAGATGCCACTTAAGTTCAATAGAGTGTATATGGTAATGGTAAATGGAAATTACCATATACCTGTGTGTGTGTGTGTGTGCGTGTGTGCGTGTGTGCGTTTGTGTGTGTAATTGTCTTATTTTTTTGAGTATTCTTATAATTTCTTTTATAATCCAATTATTATTTTACTTCTGAATCATACATCTGCACTTGTGTCCTTAATAAAGATGAAAATATTTAGGTTAACTTCTCTTTCGTGCGTCTGGTAAAGCTGCAAGTCGACTCCTGGAACCGTTCACTTTCTCCGGTGAAATACTTTGTCACCTTTAATTAATCAAACACGCTGTGAGGTCATTGGGAGCTTAGACATTTACCTCTTTCATGACCTGACTTAATTGATCAGCTGATATCAAACTAGTCTGTGCCAGTGTCTCCGGGAAGTTCAGGAGCACCTGTACAAAGGAATGTTCTCAGAAAGCTGTTGTTAAAAATGTCCTGAGGTCTTTGGAGAGGTGAAGGTGTGTCTTTGTATAAACTTAATCAGGACCAAGGACCAGGGTATTCAAATAAATAAACCAATAGCCAGATTTTGTACTAAAATTAAAATCGAAAACAAAACATGTAAAAGATAAAATACATTAATAAAACAATGGCACTTTTCGTTTTAGATTATCTTGAACTACATCGGAAATAGCATGAGATTAAAAAGTGTTTTGTTGCATGTTTTAAAAAAAAATTGATTTGTCCATTTTGAATTTTACACAATTCTTCTTACAGTTAACTTAAGTTTTTTGTTGTTGGTGGAAGAAGTTTCATGTTCAAATCTGAAAAACACATTTAAATCAAACCTTGTGTTTTCATACAGTGTCATTGTCATTGTGTAGATACATTTCTCCTCACAGGTGGTGTTGTCTCTGTGTCAGGCTTTTGCTCGAGATACGATTCTATTGATAATTGAAAAGGCCCTCGTCATGTCTATCATTAAATAGTGCACTCAGTCTTTTTATCTCTCAGTGATTTTGTTAGAACAGTACATCCCATCAACGCCTAGTACTGTCTCCAGAACCTAATACTAGTCACTCATGTAACTACACATTTTAGTGGTATTAAGTACAATTGAGTTTCCGACCATTTATAAAAAATAACAATATTGCATTAAACTATACACTTTGAGTAGAAATGTGGAAGATTGATGGTTTGATCACAGCTCTGACCATCGTGTACTGCTGTCATGTCCTTGGGCAAAACACTTAACGTTGCCTATGTATGTGTGAGTGACTGGTGGTAGTTTTTAGGGCCTGTATGTGCAGGTGGCCAATGAATAGTCCTGAAGCTAGTGTGTGAAGAGAACAGCATGAAATAAAAAAATAGAAAGGCAAAACAGATGAAAATATTTTTCACATTCTTAGTAAGCAAGTACAAAACCTTCTTTAATGTCATAATATATTAATTTATTTCATCATTCATCCCTAGGAATACTAACAATAATGTTTTAAGTAACTTTTTCACACAGAGGAAGTCAAGTTATATCAATGCATTCATTTAAAATGAATAATGTCTTATAATTTACAAGCAGTTACCAGGTAATATAGGCTGTTAAATACAGTAAAACATGAGTTGCACTGGGCAAGGGAAAAACAGCATCCTCTTGTGGCTCATGATAAAATTGGATCATTTATACTAAGCTTGAGTTGATAATTTCTTTCAGTGGCATTTCCATATCATGTAAAAACAAACAAAACTTCATATATCAGTGGATTTAAATCTTATCAATCTTATGAGTTGACTTGAGTCACTTAAACCAGAACAGTTTCTGGTCACACACTGTATCAATTACATGGCCTTATCTACTGTAACAGGTTTTATCTCTGACATTTTCTGGGTGATTACATGGCTACCCAATGTAGAGCCATTATGTCATAACACACACAGCTGGAGCATCACTTGTATTAACACAGTGTCCATGGTGGTTGCTTGTTGTCTATCAGTTTTTACTCTTTCAGGAAAGGGTCCAAGAAATGAATGATTCATGAAATTAACTGAAGCACTAACTGTGAAATTGTCCAATAAGGATTTATGAAGTGTCTGATGTCAATTATGGGTGGAGCAACAGGAGCAAGACAACTGGGAGGGGCATTCTGTTATCCTGTCCATTCAAAACATCTTTAAAGTCTCATTTCTGACCTACTTTAGTTGCCTATGCACCATGCAGCTGTCGGACACTTTGGCTATAATCGGAGGCTTGTCGGTGCTGTGGCACATGCTTGGGTTGCTCTGGAGATGCTGCAGTGGGTTCAGACAGTATATTTTATCTCAGTT
Organism: Scartelaos histophorus; assembly: GCA_000787155.1. Classification (NCBI taxonomy): domain Eukaryota; kingdom Metazoa; phylum Chordata; class Actinopteri; order Gobiiformes; family Gobiidae; genus Scartelaos; species Scartelaos histophorus. The sequence continues at coordinate 8,799 of JACN01044283.1, read as the reverse complement.
TTGGCAAGTGGATTTAAGAAGATATGGCCAATGGGCTGGTAAGACACTTACATTAAAACATGTGTTTGTAGTTCAAAAAGATGCTAAACAACAGGATGTTTTTGCAACTGTGATTTTTTATTGTGGTGCAAAGATGCACTGAATAAATCTAATATCTTAATGTAATGTTGTTACCCAGTGGTGACAGGTGCCACCTCAGGCATTGGCAAAGCATATGCTATTGAGGTAAATATTATTTTGTTAATTAAACATTTCTTAAGTGCCACTAAACCAGTCTGTCTACTTGCAGCTGGCACGCAGAGGTCTGGATATTGTACTACTGAGTCGATCAGAAGATAAGCTTCAGAGAGTGGCTAAAGTGATAGGTAAATATATATGAAATGTTCCATTGTTTATTATTTTTCTATTATTTGCAATTTATTTTGATTCAACAAACATTGTCATTTTCAGAGATTTATGGCCGAAAGACTTGCACCATCAGAGTGGACTTTACTGATGGACATAACATCTATCCTAAAATTGCCAAGGCGCTGAAAGATCTGGAAATAGGCATCCTGGGTATGGCTTTTGTGTGGTATTAAAGTGTATAAACTGAACTTTTTGATTACATCTTAATGATTGTGTCTTTTGTGGTTATGTGGTTAACAGTTAATAACGTAGGAATGGCCTTTTCTGAACACTTTGCCTATTTCCTGGACACACCTGATGGTCACAAGGTGTGTTATAAATTGGGGCTGAACATAAATAGAAATACAAACAAGTTGCTAACTGATTTCTTGTACTCAGAAAATCACTGACATTGTCAACTGTAACATGTTGTCTGTCACTCAGGTAACACCACCCTCACAAATACATTAATTACATTTTAAGCAGTGTATGAAATTCTTTGGTTTGCAGATGAGCAGGCTTGTTCTGCCACATATGGTTATGAGGTAAAAGTAAATACAAATATTTGTAACTCTAATAGAGTCTATGGTCTAATCTGTGTTTGTCTTTTCAGAGGACGAGGTTTAATTATCAACATTTCATCTCAAACTGGTGTCCGTCCACAGCCTTTGCTCGCCCTTTATTCTGCAACAAAGGTTTTTAACAGTCAGTAACAGAACTCTAAAACCTACTTTACTTATGATCCATTCTTTTCAGGTTTTTGTCACATATTTTTCTGAATGTCTTCATGCTGAGTATAAAACAAAGGGAATCATTGTTCAGGTATTGGTTAAGTAACAACTCTAGATTGTTCATAAGATCCAACTTAGAGGTATACAGAAAAATGCATACAAAATATGCACTAATCCCTTGTGTCTTTTAGTGTGTGGCCCCTATGCTAGTCTTAACTAACATGACCAAACACATGCCTGTCAACCGTTTCATGAAAAATGCTGAAGAATTTGCTGATGAAGCTTTAAACACTGTGGGTTATTCCAGCTATACCAGTGGTTGTCTGTCCCATGCACTACAGGTATATCTATCAAGTTTACAGGAATACTGGCGTATGGACTAAGCTCTCTCATGGTAGTGGTAATGTTTATGTTTTGTAGAGTCTGGCTGTCAGTGTTCTGCTGCCTGACTGGTTGCGGATGTCCTCTTTTTTGATCCGACGATTAAGAAAAACCTCGGACTTAAGCCCATGTGAAAATGACAAACAGAAGATTCTGGAAAAGGAGGAATAATCACTATCATGACTTCTGCTGTTCAATTAAAACATTATTAATGATTGTTTTATTCACTTTTAACTGCATGCTCCTTTGTCAAATGTTTCCCTTTTAATCAAACACCATTTAAATGTTTTAACAACAGTTACATAAGTTTAAAAGAAATGAGTAGCCTACCTTTCTTCTTACCTTAAAAAGACTTTGGCACTGCCCTGGATGTTGTCATTTATATATTATTCTATACAATATACACTTATGTTAGTACTGGGTCTGAAAAGCCACAATCTTCAAGTATTAGGACATATCCTATTTGTTTAAAGCGACTGAATGTTAAAGTCCACATCACTGTAGGAGACAGGTGCCTCTTTGGCACCTATTACATTGAAGTTTCTGCTCTGAGTACAGATAGCATGTACCTGTAGGACAGTTCTCATAGGTCTGTGTATGTGACTGGGGTAACACCGTGGATCAGCAGCGTTGGTCCTAGGCGGTTAGTAACAGTCTCCAGCTGGCTGATGTACTGCTGGGCCTGGCCAGGTTGGGCTGGGGGGCGGGGCAGGTAGAGAAAGCGCACTGCAGCCTGTAAGCTGTGCTCTTTGAGCATACTGTTGACAGCAGTCAGAAAGTCCTCAGACAGAGGCCCATGCACAGCATGGTGCACGACTGAGTCCCAAGGGACTATTTTAATCGAGGCTCTGATTCTTAGTTTTTTCAGCAGCTCCCGAAAAGTCTCTTCATTCATCACCCAGGCCTGGCTGCCCGACTTGGTCTCCACATTCAGGAAGATCCTCATGTGAGCATGGCGCCACCTAGTGGACATGTTTAAAACACAGGCCATTTGTAGCAGAAACAGGCTGCATACATCCTCATAATCACAGCTGTCGGGCTGCAGCAGATTCAAAGGCCACACGTCGATGGTGCGGTTAGATCCATCCACTTTACTGTCCTTCTCCTCACCCTCCAACTGGAAGAAGTATCGCCCCAGACACACGTTCTTGTTCATCTTTAAAGCATCTGAAATAATGCCCATATACTCCTCAGGGGAGAGCCAGCGGGGGCTCTCTACATGTCGCACTGGAGGGAAATGAGCTTGCAGTGAGGGCAGGTCCACCCCGAAGTTATACTCCTCTTCAGCCCCCTGCTCCATAGAGGCACTGCAGAAGGCCGAGTCCTGCAGGAAGAAGTCCTCAGGAATACAGCTGTCATAGAAACCCAGAATCAGAGTGTTGGGCTTCATCCCCCCTGAGATAGAAACACAGAGTGCAATGAATGTACATTAAATGAAGAATTACATTTGACTCCACAGTTTTTCCTTTAAATGCACATTACCTATTATTCTCACTTTGAGGACTGAGTTAACACAATTTATACATTCTGAATCTTCGTATAAAACTGTATGCTTACCCAATCCTGTGATGCGCAGGAGGTGCTGTGTTCCTTGCCGGACAGATGGAGACAGGGTCAGGTCCACAAAAGCTTTGACTCCCAGTTTATCTACAAGACTGAGCCAGAAGTTGTACTGTTGCTGCACTGGATCTGAGGGCAGCGAGTCTGAAAATACAGAGGGGAGGGAGCAAACCAACAGGTCTGACTTCTCTGACTTCTCTTTTTGTATTTCAATGTGTTACATTATTTCATGTAAATCTAATTATTTAGAGAAAAACATAAACATTAAAACATTATTTCATTATTTATTGGGGCAATACATTAGAATAGTCTTTTAGAGGCCACCAGGGGCGAACATTTTGAAACAGCCAATTGGTTGCTCTTAAGATGAGATTTTTGGAGTTTTCCAGGTTCAAAATCTTAATTCTCAATAAATTGATCTCATTTTGATTTTACTTCAGCAAAAAATATGTAATACTTTAAAGTAGCAATAGATTAAAATAGCAGATACGTCACTGCATACATTGTGCCATATTGTTTCTCCAGGGCTGACTTTAGGCGTACACATAAGTGGTTGTGTAATATAAATATAATTTGATAACACTAGCTGCAGATGTCCATTGTATCAGATTATTACCCAGATCTCCCAGCTGCACATGGCCCAGCACATACAAGCCTCCCTTCTTCAGCTGGTTCACAAACAGGATGAGCTGACAGGATGAGCGCGGGTTGGCCACCATCAGCAAAACCTGGGGCCTCCAAAACTTCACATGGTCTTTTCTCACATCCAGCATAAGCAGGTACTTACGTACCTGAACATAGATGAGATTGTGACATGGTTCATTTGATTTGTGGGTTAGATTTAAAATTATTCAATGTGGGTTTTTTAAAGATTTCATTTCATATTTGTATTGTAACATGTTTCAAAATTAAAAATAAAATAAAGTATAAAATAAAGTACTCTACATGTAATCCATGTCCATAATGGGGCTACATTTTTGGTAGGATGCTAGTTTCTTCATGGGGATCCTCACACAGCCTGTTGCATGTTACTACACAGCCCCTTCTGTGTTTTTCCCATTGTTCTAAATAAGTTTAAATGCTGACATCCATTCTGTGCCTGCTGCATGATTGTTGCTAGAGTGCAGTGATTTACATAGACAGGGCAACAACATTTATCCAGGCATGTGATAACTTGTGACTAGCTTGTGGCAGGATTACAAAAGCACATTATAACCACTGGAGAGTTCATTTATTATTTTAGTTTTTTAATTCATTGAGTCATAATTTATTATTTTAGTCAGTAGTTCAGTTAGTCAAATGAGTATTTGCATTTTAAAACAAAAGACATACGATTTGTGTTAGTACCTGGTGGAAGATGAGGGCCTGGCTGATGTAGCCCCAGCTGCTGGTGGGGGAGCGGTAGTGCAGGAACAGCAGTAAGATCAACAGCAGAACGATGCTGCCCGACGAGTACACCGGGTTTATGACAAACATCATGACAAGGCAGCTCAGGATGCCCAGCAGGCAAGTGTGCCACGAAAAGTACTGAAATGTGGGTCTGTAAAAATGGAGTTGAGACAAGAATAACTATTTTCCTTAATATTTAGAAATAAGAACCAAAAACAAGAGTACTTATTTAGTACTTATTAGAGATCAGTGAACTACTTCAGTTTTTACATATTTTGATTTCACCCCTGAATGTTTCTAATTGAAGTTGAAAATTTGTAACATTAAATTTAGTTGTTTCACTGACCTCAAATTGCAGCAAATAATACAGAGTTAGAAATACCATGACATTTTTACCTGAAGTTTGGCGCTGATGCCCACTCAAGAGCTAAACAAGCCAAGTCCACTGCAGCAAAGGCCAGAAGGTAGAAAACTGTCACCAGACTGGCTATGGAATTCAGCTGACCTGCAAATACTACACTCTAAAAATACACACACAAAAATCAGTTTACAACAAAATGTGCAACTGCTGTGACAGTAAAACTAAATAAACAGACCTGAGCCAGAGCCCAGGTGTACAGCACTGCCACCCATGGGTTCCCAGAGCTGGACTTCACAGCAGCCGGGGCCAAAGGTAAACCTACAGCAATAACAAGTGTGAGGACTTGATGTTGAAGAAATATTTTCATGTCTCTGATTCACTTCTTACCGAAGAGATGATCCACGGCAAGAGCGTGGAGTATACGTGATGCTCCGATCATAGCGCACATAGCAGCTGACAGAGAGGCACAGTAAATGCCAATAGTCACAAATGGTGGCCACAGGTTTATCTTCTGTAGGAACCCATAATCTTGAATCAACAAAGTCCTATATGTTGTAATAAATAAAAAAACTTTATTTGAAATGTAAATTTAGTTAAATCAGTATGTAAATCAGTCTGTTCAATGTACCTGTCACACGTGGCAGCGACCATCATGAAGAGAAATACATACACTGTGAATGTGTAGAGGACAGCTACAATGGTGCCCCTGGGAATGGAAACACTTGGAGTCTTAAGCTCACCTTAAAGGACAGAGGGTATAAATATTAAAAACATGACATCATATGTGCATCACTTACTGAACACCAATGGTGTACAGGAAGTACACCAGTACTTTTCAGTTAAAATACAAACATTCCACTGGCATTACCCTTATCTAGACAAAATCCCTGACCATAATATAATAAAATCTGTGAAAGAAATACATTTTTGGTTTATTGCACATTAAGCACTCACCAGACATATTGGCACCAGCCATGATTCCTGTGCAACTTGTGAACATGACGGCAAAAACTGTAGCAAATGACATGATAGAGTTGGTGCTGTAATCCAATGAATATCCAGCTGCAAAGGGCAAACATAAAATAAAATAAATAAATAAAACACAAACTTCATAAATCAATTAACTTAATCTGAGATCCAAACTGCAGACTCACAAAAGAGGTTGTCCCGGAGAGTCTTGGCGCTGTAGCCTGTGTAGCTTGCATTGATGTGCAGTGTAACATTGCCTGAGCCTGGATGTGTAATGTTGAAGCTCCTGGGTTTGACAGCCACAGAGCTGATGAACACGGACAATAAAGAAACAGTGACCACGATGAGGATGACAAAGGCCGTGCGTGAATAGATGTGTGCCCCCACAAGGCACACGATCAGACAGAGCAGCAGGATCACAGACGAGTACAAGACCGTGTACCAGTAGCCCTGAGGCAGTACTCGCACGCTCTCTGAGACTGAGGAGTCTACAAGAGGGACAACATTTATGAACAAGTGTCATTTATGGCATTTTTTCAATTCATTTTTACTAGGTTATTCAAGTTTAAAGTCTAAAAAAGAAATGTCTTGACTTAAGACACAACAACAGAATACCATGGTCAGGGGAGGGATAGAACCACCAACCTTCAGATTAGTTCCCTTAATGACAAACACACCTGGGTCAGATCCAAACACGTCCAAAATGGCTTCTACCAGACCAAGTACATATTCCCCACAAGCACAAACTTTGGCAAGAAAAAACATCAGACCGATGCTGCCTCCAAACTCTGGGCCCAGTGACCGACTGATCATGTCTGTTTAAAGTCGGTAAAGGAGCCTTCACATGTGCTCACAGGGTTTGTCAAAGTATCTGTACAAGTAAAAGTACAGCTATGTAGCTCAAAATACACAATTTACAAATACTGCTGTTAAAAGGTAATAATTATGCAAGATAAATACTATTTAAATATTATTTACTAGTTAAATTTTAATGCAAAGGTAAGTATCATTTGTTTATCAACAATTACCAAAGTTAACCGTTTAACACTGAATAAAGTTGTTTATACTATAATCCTCATATTATCTGAGCTAATGGCAACTGGGCTGGAGATGTGGTCCTGTTGTGTATAAGTGAAGGCAGAAGCAAGAAAAAGCAGTGAGACGACCAATGTTACAGACATGTGCTCTACTCAGTAACTTACGATTAGAAAGTACAAATACAATTGCCAGTAATGACACTTACATTTACAAATATTCAAAAACTACAAATGCTCACAAAAATGTAACTAATTACAGTATTTGTAATGAGTTACTTTTACTCAGTATATTTTGTAGAGCATGTCTGAAGGATACAGTACGCTCCTCCGCCCTTTATGGCTCCATTGGTGGAGATGGCACAGATGGACAGAATGGTGAGAGAGATGATGGTGTAGGCCACCACCACCATTAACAGACCCTGCAGCAGCCCCGCATGACCGACCACAAACCCTGTCAGACACAAATCACATTAGTCTGAATCATCCCAGCGCATCAAAACCTCGTAAAACCACTGAACAATTTTGGAAAAACATTTTTATGTGATCTTTACCCATTTAGATCTAGTGTACACATTCTGAAATTGTCTAGGAACACGAACATTTGAGAAAAATGTGAAACACTACCTTCTAAATAAGAATCATACTATCCATGGCTGTCAGAATTATGAAATGAAGTTTCCAAGAACTTTTAATGTTCATAATAGTTTTTGAAGTTTTTTGATACATAAGAAACTTTTTTTTCCAGATTATGTTAATGCTACTTCAATGGTTATTTTCCATTTACTTCCCTTCACATGGACATTTAATGCAATCATTGTGTATTGTCACTTCTGCATTGCACCATTATAATTATAATTTACCACTTGCCAGTTCGGAGGAAGAGCACAATGCTAAACATGGACAGGATAGTTGGCACCATGACTCCAAAGAAAGTATTGAGTCTTCGTGGGTCTTTGGTGGGTGGGGCCGGGCTGGACTGAGGACTGGACTCGGGGGAGGTCTCGGGGGCCATGCCGCAGGTGGCTCTGGTCAGTCCACACACCCCTGAGGTGAGCAGCGGTGTCTGCTCATTAGACATGGTGAACGATGTTAGCACCAGTCTGTAAAAACAAATCATCAAAGACAGACTTAACAAACACAAAATCAGTCTTTAAAAGCCAAATGACCAAAAATAACATGTGCAAAAACAGACACATGTCTAAAAATGAAATCTAAAAGCTTCTAGCCTTCAATTTTATTTTTGCCATTGATTAATATTTGTGATGGAAATGAAATGTATCGGTTTGAAATGCTTTAAAGTAACTATGAGTAAAGGAAATGCCAATGTAGTGTCAGGAAAAGCAGGCAGATAACACAAGATGCCTCTTCTTTCTTTCTTTCTCCTTTTCATTCATTTCTTGTATGTTTAGGCTTAGGGATAATGACTTAATGACACTGTTAACATCTTTTTATACTTTATGAATGAAATAAATAAAGAAGTCTTTTAATTTTTAAGATCAAGGTCCACTTCCCACTGAGTTAAAACTAAAACTTTCACAAAGCATATAAATCCATAACTCCATAACAATGAACTGACATTTTAAAACTACAATAGTTCAACATTTGCTTATTCATATTAAGGAAAACTATTTAGATTTCCCAAACAAATAATTTTATAAAACAAAATGTAAGTAAATATGTATTGTATTAACTAGGCGGCAAATGTACAGAATGAAATTGAGGCTTATTTTTGACACATAGAAAAGTTACTTCTGCTTTTGCACATTATGTCCTCTTGTCTACAAAAGCGATACAAGCAACTATGTAAAAATAAATGCAGCTGTGCAGTCTTTCAAATAAGGGCTTAAGCGGCACCTCTCTACTTCTGTATATTACCGTCCATTCATGTTTTATATGGTGATACTTGAACCATGACTTTTACAAAAAATGTTTTAACGTTTCTGAATATTGCAGCTGTAGAACACAGAGAAAAATCCTGCACACC
>KN503028.1:1800-17662 GCA_000787155.1 Scartelaos histophorus | reverse complement strand
ATAAATATAAATATAAATATAATCTAACTGCAATTTCTGCTTCTGTGGTTTGCCAATGATATGCTGTTACATAAAGTTGCACTGTGTAACTTTTCAAATACTTTTCTCCATGGACATGTTATTGCTTTGTTTATGGAGACCAAACCAGACCAAGTTACAGGTCAGATCTATGTTGTTGGAAATTAAACCTTTATTTTTTCATATAAACCAAACCAGACTGAAATACAGGTCAGATCTGTGCAGAGGCGACCCTGCTCACAGCCAGAATGCCTGTTTTTTTAAGTATTTTTGAGCTTCAATACCACCTGTAATAGAATAAATGTGTGGTAGAGCTGTTTAATGTCATACTGTGGAACATTCCAGACAAAGCAATGACACATCCATAGAAACAAGCAGATAATGGACCCCCAACCAAAAATAGTGCTACTTTATATAATGATTTTGTCAATTCAGACTGCAGTTTATATTTCTATTACACATAAATCATTGGCAATAGAAAAGGAATGTGTCAATAATGATGTGACAGTGATATTTTTAATATACATTATCTCACAATAATATAATATCCTGGACTGTTACAATCCACTGCTGTGTTGTTGAGGCAGCTTGATAATAAAAAATAATAATAGGGGAATCTGTTTCACTGCAGCCAGCATGAATAAATTACAGTTATTAAACTCTTTTTAAAATCTTAATCTTTGGGAATATGACAGTAATACTAGCATTAAAAGCTTGTTAGAGTAAACAGTGAGCCACAAGCCTCACACGGAGGTGAAACTGTGACAATATTGTACCACATGGTTTGTATAATGTTACACAGACCTGTCACGGTGAGTACTATATTGATTTATCATTCAATATTTGATGGAAGAATAATGGTCAGTATTTATTGTGTACTTTTTTTTAGCTTACTGGGAAGTTTTGGTTATTTTTAGCAATAGTTGAGTAGCAATAGCAATAGACATGAGCTGTAGAATTTATTTATTGAAGCTTATGTTTTTAACCATATTGTCCATTTAGAATAGTTTTTGGGGTATAATTATGCTTTAGGGTTACAGTGTCAGTGGCATAAATTAGTTTCAATATTATCATTTATCTTCCAGATTTTTTAAGGAATATATCACATTTTTAAATTTGTCATAGTGACAGGCCTAATGTTATACTCCTATTGACATTATTATCATTGTTATTAGTAAATATAGCAATAGTAGTAGTAGCAGTAGTAGTATAATACAACGTTCCCTTATATACCTGTGTGTATTATAAAGTATGACACAATGAAATATCAGATATGAGCTATAAATCTTGTGACTGCACTAAAGATGACATTTAAAACAGGATCGGTGCATCAGTGGCTCCGTCAGCAGCGAGTTTGGCTCAGCCCGATTCACCGCAGGCACAAACAGACTGTCCCCACCACAGTGTTTACACCAGCGCACTTCATGACAATGTGTGAGGAGCCAAAACAACAGAGAAGGAGCTTTTACAGGCTCGTGTCATGTGTGGTCACACAAAAGGAAAAATACTACTGGAGGTACTGCATTTATTTATTTAGCCTTTGTCTGATCACCTACTGTGTAAACAAAACAGAAACGGGATTAAACCACGATCAGTTCTAGCTATTTGTTTTGTTTGATTCACACATTTTAACACAAACGCTGTTTAACACAAACGCTGTATATTTACTACACTCAGACAGAAAACACTCTGTTCCACCTTGTGATGTCATGCAGAGACATGCTCCACTGTGTTTTTAAACTCCATACACCTTCACTAGAATCATAAAGATGTCTAGACAGTCCAAGAAAAGCAGCACAGTTGTGAATACTATTTTATCTGTGAGAGAAGATGTGTATTACAGGATTTGGGCAAAACTTATAAGGATGTTTCCCTACGGAGGCAGAGGTAAATTGAACTGAGGGAGTTGCTTTTGCTTCAGACTAATATGCATCTTCTATTGTTGATCGAAAGGAAATGGTTTATAGTTCAAGTTGAATATTTTATATTTTTTCTATATGTTTTACCTCTCTGACCTTTGCAGCATTAAAGGAGGTGTCAAATGCAAAGGACAAATTATCCAACGGGGGCCATGTATGTTTAAAGTGCACTGTGCTGTTTCTAGTGGGAGGAGTGTCGCCTTCTTTTCTCAACAGAAATAATATTGATTTGTCTGGTTCCAAAGAATGGCATTAAACTCACCCTCTCCACAGATCTAACCTGTAAATTGCTCATCTCCATTAATTTAATAGTACATTTTGGAACATTATAGGCAAACCGATCTTGTGCCACAAGTCCCACTAAATAAATGTACAAACCAATACTGTCGACTGCACAATATTGAACTGACAAATTATTTTATTACAAAATTTCAAAATCTGATAACATAACATAATGCACCTTTAACCTAAGCATACCTGCCCACACAAAATCACTGTTTTCAACTATTCAATTATTATACAGTACACAGTAAAGTGCTCTAAATATGATGCAAATTGTACCTGTAAATTGCTATTTTGATGAATTTTAAAAAATGTCTTGCACAGAATAATGTCGAAACAAACGAGCCAAATGGTCTCCTTCAGCAGCTTGCAATCCAACCCAGCACGCGACCTGCACTTGTGAGACGGTGCCTGCCTGTTTAATATATGGTAAGCATATGTGCTCCTCGGGTCCCAGTTGTAATTTTGTAAGTTTGCGTTAACATGGCGGTCAACAACACGCACCAGAACAAGCACTTCATTCATGATAAGCTATAATCAGCTGTGTGCACATGCAGACAGTGGGAGAGGACGGTTAGAGGAGAACTACACTTCAGAGAGGAGAACATAGAAATGAGTCTGCTACTGCCCATTATATCAGCAAGCAACTTCAATATGTGCTCATTAGTGTGGCCTGTAAAATCATTTGTGTTACAGTCGGCTAGTTATAACTATTATGTTCTTTTAAATGTCTATATTATGTCTTTGAAATGCCCTTGGCTAAAATGAAAATGAAAAGAAAAACAAATCTGATATAAATTTATAACATATTAAAATAATCACTATGTTCAAATGATGTGAATGTTGTTTTTCCATCTTTTTGACCAAGAGTTTTTTTTTTTTTCTTTCAACTGGCTGCTTAATTTACCGATTTTTGAGTTTGCACACACATGAGAAACCTTATCGCTGTAGCACTCGTCACATATAGGTCCCTATGGTTCATATAAAGTGCACATTTGGTCTGGTCAGGAACTAGAAGCTAAGAAAAAGTGCATTAATAAACCAGGAGATTGCTTGGATGAATGGACTCTGTATGACCAGGACAGCGGAACATTAAAGGGCATGTATGCTTTTTTTTTTTTCCGTGTGTATAAAATGTGTCTATCCCCTCTGCAGGTATATTAAAATAAGTCTACTACATTTACTACTATCTGAATCGTATTGTAAAGAGTTTTATTGTCCGATAATTAGGATGTCTGTGGTTAACATGCTGTTGGTAGCTGTTGTGATAGCAAAACTCCGCTCTGGTCTCTGAAAGTTGTGAAAAGTGTGTAGAAAACCCGCTGCAGCAAATAATTAGGATGGTTGGGATGTATAAGGACTTTGGACTGCTGCAAACTATATTAACTAGTTGGTTTCCCACATTTTTAATACAGTAAAAATCAAGTACAGTGTGTTCAGTGAGTTTGAGGTAAATCACCACCCCGTTATAGGTGACATTTTGAGGGCTTTTGACCACTGAATTGCAATTTTCTTTTTTCCTTCACTTCAATCATAGTAGTAGCAAAATGCACAAAGTGACCTCAATGTCTGACACTCAAAAGCAATGTTAACCCTAATATGTCAAATATGTCAAATGACATTTGACATCTAAATTTGAATCTAAAAACAGTTTTAATATTATATTATAATATATATTATGCAAATATTATGCAAATTTGACTCTTGTGAAATTTCTGCCATGCTACAATTTTGTTACCTCATCAAAAACATAGCTGGAGTTGTGTTTTATTTCATTCACATGTTTGAGTAATCCTTTAATCTGTCTATGTTTCCGAAGAGAAAAAACACAGTTAACCTGTATTACCACATGACATTATGGAATCAAGAGTGTTTTCTGTTTGAGAGAAGATACGCAGGGTTTGTGTGTTAAACATGAGAAAATGAAACAACACACATTTCCAGGTAATTGTAATGAGGAATTAACGTTAAAACAGATCAGGAAATAGCACAGTATAGACCTGTTGAAGAAAAAAAATATATTTTCAATGAATAAACTTGAAACATAAACTATTTCCGTTTGATCAACAGTAGTTCCTGCATATAGTCTGAAGCAAAAAGCAGCATGATCCAACTCCCTCAGTTCGATTTGCCTCTGCCTCTGCGGGGAACTGTCGTAATAAGTTTTGGACCAAATCCTGTAATACACATTCTTTTCTTACAGATAAAATAGTATTTAAAATTGTGTAGCATTTTTTGGACCGTCTAGACATCTTTATTTCACAGATAATGTTAGATAACACTGCCACTTTTAAAAGCAGATGGTTTCTAATGTCTGTCATACTGATTCCACAAAGGGGGGAAAAAAAGCAATGAAATTAAATTGAGCCATTTGGTTGATTGCAAAAGTAGCAGGTGCCCCGAGGCAACGTGTAGCACAACAAAACACTAATGGTAATAATAAATCCTGGTATAAAGTGTACACTATATGGCTGTGTGCGTGAGGAAAATGCGATTTGAGATCTTTTTATTTGATTCTAGGGGCAGACGCTCATTCGATTCGCATCTCGCCGTTGCCATAGCGATCATTATCTTCCATAACCCGCCCCGGCCCCTCATCACAGATCTGATTAAACAGCAGAGCATCTCTACTGTTAAAAACCAGCGGGATATTTATTCATTTACCGGTTTTACTACAAGACGCAGGCTGCTCCTTTATAGAGATACAGTACGGTTTTAACAGGCGAATTTTCTGACGTGTGGAGCGACTTCAAAATAAGAATTGGCTCTTTTAACATCTGTACAAGACTACTTGGGATAATATAAAAGGCTGCAGTGATAATAGCTAATAGTCTATGTCCGCTGTGTCCTTGAGCAATGCACTTTACACCTCCTTTGCCGATGCGTTTGAAGACGGCGATGCGTTTTGAGCAGTGGAGACGCAGAATGTCGGCCATGTTTTTGGATGGATTGAAAAGCACGATGGGTTTTTTTGTTTTTTTTATTATGTTTTTGTTATTTTTACTACGTGCCATACGAAAGCTTGAAGATAAAGAGATTTAAAGCGGATCTATTATGCAAATTGATCTTTTAACCGTGTATTTGGAGTGATTCATGCGTGCTTCAACAATATTTAAGAAGCTTTTGCACAGTTTTCGCCGCCCCACTGCTCCGTATTTACTTTTTTCTCCCATTTTAATTTCCCCAATCCTAACCCTAAGTGTGAGATTCGGCAGTGGTGTTTAGTCCTTTTGGTACAAACCACAAAAAAATAAATAAAATAAAATAAATTTGACGCTCGCTATTGTGATGTGCAGCTATAAATTGGAGGTTCAGCTACTATTGGGCACCACAATTCTCAAAAACAGAAAGTTCAGCTGACTTGTTTCTTGTATAAAATCATTTCATATCAATATTGCAATATCAAATATCATTATAACGGAATGATTCTCAAGTGTTATAGATTATAACATAGCAGACACATGCACAATAGCTCTCAGGAGGTGGTTTAATCTGTATTTTATTGACCGATAACTGCTCCAACGTTTCATATTCTTCATTTCTGTTGGTTCAGTCGACTCTTTTGTGAAGCCGGGCGATACTACCGCTGCGGTGATGTGTTGTGACTGCCACTGTCAGTCTGAAAGTAGTCGTCTGAGGATCTTGAAATTATACTGCCCTAATGGGAAGGGAGAGAAATTACCCTGAAACCAGCCTGGAAAAAAACAAGTTGAGGGCTGGTTTCGGGGCAAACTCCTCCCCTTAGGCCGGTACTAGTTTATCTCCGCTCCCTTTTGGGCAGTATACGTTCTAGCTCCTCAGACGGTACTTTCAGATTGACAATGTCTTCATAACGGCGAAACACATTGTCCAGATGAATCCCTCGGAAACCTTTGCTAGCATTTTCTTTCAGAGCCATTGACGCAAATCATGGCAAGTGCCGTGCGCTAATTTCCATATTTATTTTGCTTTGGGCTGGATGTCCTGGCGTAACCCTTTGCCTTTTTAATACCATGGGACAGTGGCTCTACAATTTTCATTTACTGTCGAATGATAAACAGAACAAATATCGTGAAATAGCTGTAAATGGTTCTTTAATACAAGTTTAGCGTTCATTGTAATCACCAGTAATATTCTTTGACATTACAACATCATCTTTAATCTGTCCTCTATCTCCCCTTTAAATGCTTTTCTATCACGCCGTACCGCTCGTATCTGATGGTCGCGTTGCACTAAATAACAAGCTGCGGAGGGGGTTGGCACGGCGATAAACAAATTAACAAAGACGTTCGCGGGCTTCGCGGCGACGGGGGGTAAGGGAGCAGAGGGTGAGCCGGGAGAGAGGGCTGAACGGGCTTGCACAAAAAGAGGCTACGCTACGCAATCACTTAGGAACTGCGCTATCTCCGCAATCACGCGTCGCTCCCATTGTCGCGCTAATTGGAAATCTTAATTTGAGACATAATATTATTGCCTCGTTATTTGCCGGGCTTGCTAAATTAATACACAAGCATGAAAAGCCTAAAGGAATAGAAAGTAATTTGGATATTAAAAATGTTGTAATAAAGCTGTCACAGATTCGTTGGAAGTCATTTGAGGGGGGGGGCCTGGGTGTTAGAATAAGCAGCGTGCTCATCAAAATCATTACTCGAGCAGAGGAGGGAAAATAGGTTACTGTAAATGTACGGAAATGAGAAAAACTAGTTATTGCTGCAAATACAATTTTAACTTTTACTACTGCTCATACCAGCACGAGTCATTTGATCTAATGGAAGAATCGGGAGTTAGAAGCAAATGACCAAACTCATCAAAATCATTACCGGAATAGAAAATGGGAAGAACAGTCTGTTGAAATGAAAATCGTATTGCTGCTACTACAACTACTGCAGCGTTATACAACTAGTGAAGCGATCATTCTTATACTGTAGAATACACAAACTAACTGTACTGTGTTGACACATACTCATACTGCCAAAAATACTTCAACAGGAACTACTTTTTCTCTAGTATTGTTGAAGTTTCAAAGTTGATTTAAACAGAGAAAGGTTTCATACTCGATTTTGGCACCACAATGATAAAAATGAAGATATCCCGTCACTCTTCCCTAGGGCTGTGGCGACAATAGTACATTAGTAGCTTACTGCCATACAAAAGTAGCTTACCGCCGTATTTTTAGACAGTATAATGTCATTTACAACATTCAGCACTTTGGAGACTTTGTGTAAAATGTGCTATACAAATACATTTGGATTGGACTGGATTGAACATACAATTGGAGTAGTTTCTTTAATCTTAAGGTATTATATGCACTATTTTGTAAAGGTGGAGTTTTCAGTATGTTTAAATGAATCTGATAATCTATTTTTTTTTTTTTGCTAAATGAGTAAAACTAGGCCTGTCACAATAACAAATTACTTGTAGTATCATTAAAAATGCCTGAGCTGCCGTTATTACATCTCAAATCTTATCGCATTACAACAAAAATCTCCCAAATCTCCACACGTAAAGAAAATGTACATATTATATTGTCACAGTTAAGATGCACTGAACCGTATTGAGCGATAGAGTAACTTTCGTGACAGGTCAAGTCGAAAAAGCCTCAATATTTGCCATCTTTGAACTTTTACTTTTAATTATTTCTTTTTTAAAATGATGAAAAACTAAGACGTGATTATTGAACATGGTAATATTTGGAGTTGGAGGAACATATTGACCCAGGACTCGGCGCTCCAACAGTCCCACGGCACAGCGCCATACTGAGTAAACTGTAATAAAATCTTTAATAAATCTTCTTATTGTAGCGCGAGGAAAAAATAATAATAAAAAACTAGCACGCTCTGTAGATTTTATCCATTTAAAAGGGAGTCCTTAGACCTTTCTGAATGACGGGGAGCACTTTGGGAACGCTCAGATCCCACTAAAATGCAAAAAGTCAAAACATTTTCAAGACACACGAAAGAGGTCCACATCCAAATTAAATGTGATGCATTAAATCTAATAAAACACGTTCCTTGTTAGTGAAATTCTGAAAAAGGTTGTGCTTACAATACAAAGAAAAAAACACCTATAGGTCACAACATACCAAGGACTTTAAACCAAGAACTATTATAGCTGTTGCATTGATTTGGAAACTTGGTGCACTTTTAATTTCAAGATACCACTTTAAACAGACCTAAACTTCTAAGTTAGAATTAAAATATTGAAAACATGGATTTAAAAGCACTGAATCTGATTTTTAACGATGTGCAAAGTTTTCCAAAGTTGATTTTCAAACTTTGTGCAACTGATTTTCAAACTTGGTGAACCTAGAAAATCTACTTTTAAGGTACTACTTAAAACAGAACTGAACTCAGAATCACGGCTAAAATAGTAAAACCAAGACTCAGTCGTGATTTGAAAACATGCATTTAAAAACATAGATTCCACACATCCTAATTATTCACCATTATTATTGGGTTTATAAGTGTTTTTCACAACTCTCACAGAGCAGAGCAGGTCTTTCCATGACAATCAACACAACAAACATTAAACTCTGTCCTAAATCATAATGAAAGCATAAAAATGAACTCAACCCGTACCACAGTAAATACTGACAAACAATTCAGATTAAGCATACAATTTACTGCAAACAATTTTGTTTATTCTGCCAAAAAAAATAAGGGGGTTGCGTCAGGAACAGCATCCGGAATATTTAGGCCACATTAAATGAAAATCTGTTTATTTTGCAACCCAAAAAGGATGATTTAGATTCAGATTTAGAAAAGTGCTAAATTGCCTCTATAATGAGTAACAAGAATACACTGAAATAGTCAGTGATAGGAAAAACATATTTTGAGCAAGTACTTAGTTATAGACTACTGAATACCTGCATTAAAATGTATTTAATGTATTGAATTGTATTCTGGATACTTGGAATAATTCCACATCGAGTTACTATATTATGATGAGAAAAAACGCTATAGAGGTTGAAAAATGTTTTGTATTTGTTTCACTATTTGTAACACGCTCATGTATTTCTGATTAGAGAAGGAGAAATTAGACTAGAGCAGTGGTGTTTTCTTTTTTCTTTTTATATTTTCCCACTAATATTGTGCAGTATGAAGCCAGCTTGCCTTATCAAAAACCACCATATTCCTTTGATTTGAGAAAAACAACTATATTCTGAATATTACCAATTGAAAAAAGTACCCGCACCTGAAACAGTTGCTCAAAATCTGCATGCTTGGTACATGTATTCAGTTACTTTTACAACATAGTGGTAATACCACTATTTTATGTAGCTTTGTCACAGTAGCCATCTTTGTATTCTGCAGCTGCTAGTTTTGACTGAAACTATCAGTCTCCCAAAAACACATGAAAACACACTCGTCTGCATGGCTAAAATTCAACCAAATAACGTTTCTGAAAGCCAGGCTAACATGCTCAGAAAATGCATTAGGAAGATGAGCAATTGCTGGTTGGATACACTTAAGTCAGACCAAAACCACTTTACCAAACCACTCCACCAGCTCTACAGTCGCCACAAAATGGGTTTCTGGAACATTGGCTTTTTGAATACACTTTTTTGAACAATATAAGTAAACAAAACTTGGATAAAAGAAGGATCTAACTGTAGCTCGTATTTGCTTTTTTGCAGGAAAATGAATGTGTATATGTGTTTGTGAAGCCAGCCTTGAAATTACCCAGAGCTGACTGTCCGAAATGTCTCTTTTGCAATATGAAGACAAGGCGGGAAAAAACCCAAGATGTATTTTAAAGGGTTAACTGTGTGTAGATAAAGTGTGATCTGTCTCTAAGTAAAAAATGAAAAAGGTTAAAAATAAAATGTTGTGTTCAAAACTATAAGGTTAGCTTTGCTTATAAATCCTTCAAATGTCCTATATTACGCGAAATACACATACCTGTAGTTGTGTTTTGTCTCATTCACACATGCCTGAGTAACTCTTTATTATTACTGTTCACATCTCCAAGCTAAAAATGCTTTAGTCCACCTTGTGATGTCATTAAGCGATAGATTTCCAGTGAAGGTGTACGGATTGTAATGAAGGTGTAAGTAGTTTAAAAACAGTGGAGCACTTCCTGTACCACATGACATCACTGGGTGGAACAGGGTGTTTTCAGTTTAAGAGAAGAACTCAGTCTAAATATGCAAATTTGTGCATTAAACATTTGTGAAAGAAACAACAAAAAAATTATGAGAAAACAACACCATCACATACAGTAGATTAGCAAATATAACCCTTTTTAAAGTGCACTGTGTAACATTTCTGATGCAGGTTCTTCTATGTGAAATTGTACTGTTTTTTTCTGTAATGTTCCACAGTATTGCATTACTCCATAGCATTTCTTCAGTTACAGTTTTTAATAAAATACATAATAGAATGTCTATCTTCTGCATGTACCTGACCTGTAACCCCACCACCTCCTTGCTTCCATGGAGATACAGAGGAATAACATCTCCATGGAGACACGTATTGGTACACAGTGAATCTTTAAAATAATACATTTGAATCTGTCAGAAGCAAGTGACAGTAAAATCATCAGGAACCCGGTGGAGAAACATGGCGTGTGCGTTGCCATTAAAAAATCCTGCCTGCTAGCTCGCTCTGTCTGTCAACTGGGTTCATCTGGAGTGGAACAGCAGCCATCAGCATAACTGGGTCAGACATACTTCTCTCCCCGAATCAATATCTCCACTTAGCTTGTTTACTGGGACAAGGGCACGGTCTAATTAAAGACCCATCTTTGTAGCCACTGAAACATGCATGACACATTCTGAATGGGCCGAGCAGCAGATGTCCCAAATGATATGATAATGCAGCAATTCTCTACACGTTTGCACATCTATTTAAAATGACCAAAAATACATCTCTAGGATTTAATGTTCTTACTATTTGCTCCTTTCATTCTGTGTAACAATATGTGACAAATACTTAATTGATGATAACTAATTCAAATAACGTTCTAATGCACCATTTTTTAAGCAATATTTTACATATTTATTTACAACTATTTCCAAAAAATGTGGCCTGTAAATACACAAATATGTTTTAATGATTCACTCTTTAACCCCTTTAAAAACATGACAGATTCTGCATACAGCTATTCCAAATGACATTATATACTGAACTAATTTTGTAGCCATATTTTTACAAGTTTGTTTACAACTATTTACAAATGCAGGCCTGTAAATGCGCTCGATATGTTTGGATGATTTGCTAGCACCACTGGTCACCCTTTAGCCTCTCTATAGCATGTACCAGTGCGGCCTCACTGTTTTACATTAGAGGAGACACGCGTGGCTGCAGATACTTTGGCTGAGTGTCACAGGGAAAAAGATGAAGATTCAGCCAAATGTAACAGCTGCGTTAACATGGTTTTGACCAAGAGGGGAACGGGGCCAACTATTTGAGATGATTGGCTCCGGCTTGGCACGCGCATAAAGAAATGTGTGGTGTTATGCGGCCTATAATGAATGATAACGATAAAAATGTCCTGATTCACAATTAGCCGTTATAAATTACGATAAAGCTAATATGGATGGGCTTGTATTTCAAATCGCAGCGTGTGAGGGAGTTTATGAAGCGGGATATGAGGAAAATCTATACTGGCAATAGTGGTAGTAATAGGGGTGGTAGTAGTTGGTGTAGTAACAGTATTAGTAAGTAGTAACTGTAGTAGTAGTAGTCGTTGTCTACAGCTTAGAGTGAAGTTATAGTAGTGGATATAACAACAGTAGTAGGAGCATTAAAAAGTAATAGTTGTAATAAGAAGTAATAGTGGTGGTGGTGGTAGCATTAGTAGTAGTAGTAGTAGTAGTAGTAGTAGTAGTACTAGTATTAGTAATAGTAGTAGTAGTAGTAGTAGTAGTCGTTGTCTACAGCTTAGAGTGAAGCAATAGTAGTGGATGTAACAAAAATAGTAGGAGCTGTAAAAAGTAGTAGTTGTAATAAGAAGTAATGGTGGTGGTAGCATTAGTAGTAGTAGTAGTAGTAGTAGTAGTAGTAGTAGTAGTAGTAGTAATAGTAAACTAAATCAGCAGCATAGTTGTAGTAATAGCATTAGGGGGAGTAGTAGTAGTTGGCATAGTAGCAGTAGCAGTAGTAGTAATAGTAGTAGTAGTCGTCATCTACAGCATAGAGTGGAGCATATTTGTTATAATAACATTAGTAGTACTATAGTAGTAGTAAAAAATAATAGTAGTAGTAAGTGGTGGTGATAGTAGTAGAAGGCTAAATCAGCAGCATAATTGTAGTAATAGTATTAGGGGTAACAGTAGTTGTAGCATTAGTAGCAGGAGTAAATGGTAGTAGTAGTCATAATAGTAGTATCAGTAATAGTAATATGAGTTATGTAAGTTTATTTGTGACGTATTTCTATTCATTTTGGCAAATATAATGTGACATCTTGGTTCAAATTACAGTTCTTGATGGCATTAGCTGCTCCCCCTTCCCAATTTCACTGATTTCAATTCAATGTCCGTAAATGGGCTAATTTTGCTAATGGCTCACAAATAAAATGGTCAAGATGGCTACTAAATATCTACACTACGCTCAGTATCCAATGTTAGATAATTACACCGAGACAAAGTATGATTTATTAAACCTGGGAGGTAATTTATTTGGCTTCTTTATTACTTTTTGATAACAAGCTTCGTCCTGAAATAACACACGGACCTAATGAGAAAGGAAAGCTCCAAATCGATAAAAACGCACGCTCCGGCCACGGTTATTTGATGAAGATGGGAAGGGCAATGCATCTTGGGATTTTTTCTTCTCTCTTTCTGTCAGCGGGTGTTAATTAATCCATTAAAATCTCAGAATAATTATGCAATGAGTAACCTAATCGTGCCCTGGCTACTCCACCTCTCCCCCATGGAGACAAATGCATATTTCATAACAGCCAAACAAAGCAGTTGTTAATGATAGTGAGAGTAGCAGTGGAAATTCTAGTTGGAGAAATGGTATTCACAGTTAGGGATGAGACAATAAACAAGAAAATGTCATAAAATGTGTAGCAAATAACGTTGTGGGACATTTTATATAATCGTGAGAATTGCCAACAAAGACAATCACCATTATGACCAGAATGTGCAGCAAAAAACTGTATTATTTGGACAATTTCAGCTCTTTCTACTGAACAAAAGGAAGCTAATAAGTTGAAAACTACCACTACATGACATCACAAGGTGGAACAGAGCATTTTGAGCTGCCGAGATGTAGACAGACTAATATTAAAGGGTTACTCAAACATGTGTGAATGAAACAAAACACAACTGTATGTTTTTGATGTGGTAAAAACATTATAACATGGCTGAAAGTTTCTGTATAGGAGCAATAATAACTAATATTAACAATATAATAACAGCAATATTAACAATATTCATAGTATTTCAACAATACTAATCAACCACTACCTTTTGTGGTGCAAGTTTCTACAAAATAACACAAACCAATGCCAAAATGTGTAACCATAAACGTGCCAATAACACACAATGACTATAACAGATATCATTATGTAACGTGTCCCGGGGGCTCGACCTTCTCCCGCCGACACAAAAGCGTGACCACTTTCACGCTCGTTGATTTAAGACCCGAGCGTATCATCCCCGCCCAGGTCCCATACATCTTCCACGTCGCCACGGCAACGTCAACGTGAAAGGATCAATCATTGAAAGACGCGGGAGCGGATCGTGACACCAATTAAGAGGTGATGTCGTACGCCGGCCATCACTCACGGTGCTCGCTAATGCGCTAATTACCAGGGCCGGGGACATTAGCGCAATAGCACGGTTCAGCCTCGGGATTGATCTGCATGTCCCGGTATCTCCGTCAGTCTAAGATCTGTGTGTTTGCGCACGTGTGTGTGTGTGTGTGTGATTAATTTGAACCCCCGCCCCGAACTGGTCTTGACCTTGAGTTTCACCACAGGAGGGAAATGAACCGACTGGGGCAAAGGTGCTGACTCCTCCCATGCATTTTTTTAATAGTGCAGTGACAGTTATAGTAGCAGTATTTTCACAAGTAGCACAGTTGGAGAATTAAATGCACTACTAATAACATTTGTATACTCATTTTTTCTTCTTTTTCTTTTAAAAACACTAACTTTCTGGAGGCGACACATTACCTGCATGATTCCACAGAAGCACAAAGTATAAACTATACAGAGGCGCATTCGTCATGGAGATAGATGAGTTATATGCCATAGTGTGAAATATTATAGACAAAGGAACAAAAAGGAACAACATTTCCATGTAGACGAGCAGGTTGAGGCTCCCCTTCAGGTCAAATGAAAGTCAGGTTTGTCAGGTTTGTAGATATTCAAGCCCGCTCAGAAAAGAAATGCTTTTTTTATTATAATTCTTTTTTTTCAATGTAATAGAACATTTTAAAAAAAAAAGTGCAGCTAAAAAGTTATGCAGTGGAGCTTTAAATACAAATAGTACTGAAATACCAAAGCTAAATCTTGCAGTAACAGCTGTAGCCCCCACAGATACTACGGTCTAAAGCAGATACTTTTACCATAAAGTGCTTAGCCCAAGTACACAACAACAGATTAATTTGTAATTTTAAAGTATAATTATCTGCTTACTAGTATTAATTAAGAGATAATTTAATTGTGACTTGGGCAAATCATTTTCCTTGATCTAAAAACCCCTCGTCGTTAGCTTCATTTGTTTTCATTACAGACTTAGTTTACTCCCTTGTAATCCGAGTTTGGTTCTGTCTTGGTCTTGTCTCATACATTTTCCCCGATGCTTTGTGGAGTGCAAAGTTTGAGCATCACTGAGCTGGAATATCATCAGAATACAGCCGAGTATTAGATAATTAGATTTGTCTGTCTCTCTCATGTGTCTGTGTGATTAATTCCTCTCCCCCGCCCGGTGCCACACTTGACCTTGAGCGCCACCACAGGAGGGAAATGAACTTGCGGGGCTGGTGGTGCGATGGGGGCTGGCGGTGGGACGGGGGCCGGAGGTGATGGGTTGGGAGTGTCTGCTCCGGGGGCACTGAAGAGGAGCCGAGGTTGGGCCAAGGTTGAGGAGGAACGGTCTTTCGGGGGCGGACACGAATATATTCTGAATCTGACTTTGACTAATTTGGCAAAGGAGCTTTGAGGGCTACAGCGCGACCTTTGAACTTTCTAAATTAAGAGCTACTTGAGACTGAGCCAGATTTACATTTGCTAATTAAAATGTGTATGTAAGATTAGTAGGTGTGACTAAAAGAAATATAAAGTAGTTAATAAGCTCTTTATGCCTGCATTCGTTTTGAAGAAGTCAACTTTTTACACTGCTGCAAAAGCTCAGATGATATGTTACAGTTAAGTAAGATTGGTGGTTCAAAACCCGTTATCAAATGTTCATTTATCCTTGGGCAAGACACTTCAGCTTGCCTATGTCAAAACAAGTCAAAGTCAAAACTAATTTCTCTAATGTGGCCAAGATTTTAAAACTTACACCAGGTTATTCATCTTGTTTTCAGATTTATGATCGACTTACTCATTCTGAGACTTATTAATTCTAGTCTAAAGGTAGTTTATTTTAAGATAACTTGTTAAATGCTGCATGGACAGATAGTTAAACTACATTTAAGTCATTTTTTGATAGATTTAAGTGTTTATATCTTAAATTAACTTAACTTTAATCTTTGGCCAAGCTTGTG
>JACN01084412.1:0-28155 GCA_000787155.1 Scartelaos histophorus | reverse complement strand
GTAGTAGTAGTAGTAGTAGTAAAAACTCGCATAGCTCTCCTGCCTGGATTGAACTCATAGCTTTATTTAAAGTACGGCATCCAGTGCATATAAAGTTAGCCTCTGCTTTTCTTAGTTAATTACCTCCCTGCCTCCCACTTCAGTTCATTTTGTCCCTCCACATGGTCTGACCCCATGACTCCGCCCCCTTTTCACACGGGTATCTCACAAGACTTGACCAGAGCTGTGTATCCAACAGTAGCCTCAGTCTGTGGTCTCAGAGGAGGACTGAGGGGGAGATGGAGCAGTTCTATGTACAGAGTGGAAGCAGGACCTTTCCTGTACTGAGGAGGGGTCAGACCATGCTCTATGTACTGTCTGTGGCCAGAGAAAAGCCGCTGTATTTCCACAATATGGCGGCTCTCCTCAAGGTAAAGTCAAAATAGTCTAGTGGGGCTAATATTAATAGATTTTGGTTGGTCTCTTTATAATATGCCTAGTGTTTGAAGAGGGCCATGTGATGTTGTGGTAACAAACTCTACATTAACAAGTAATATGTCATCTTAAAGCACAGGTGAGTGACATAAATGCAGGAAACAGGCATAGGGTTTACGTGGGAGGTGATTTCACAATTATTTAAACATGAAATGTTTGAAATCTACAAAGTGGTGGCTAATTATGTTTGTACCTTTGTTATTATAGCATATATATGTGTGCAACAACAATGTGTTCAGTGTGTTCAATGTGCTGAACTGTTTGCTGATTTAACATTGCCCAGGAAAAAAAGATGCACAATGTAACTTTTACTCTACATTGTGATGTTATTGTTATTTGCCTGGATTGTACCACAGTATTGGATTAGGCTTTTCTATCCCCATGGAGACAAGCAGACAACATCAACAGGCCAAGTTACAGGTCAGATCTATCAATAGGGGGCTCCACTCTGAGAATGTGAATGTGTGAAGTACAGGCTTTTTTAAGATAATGCATAATATATCACTGCTGAATAATAAAGCACGTTACCTTCTAAATGCTATGAAAGTGGATGACATAAAAGATTACAAAGGTCAGTGCTTGCCCTAAGAAGCAATTAAGCAAATAAATAAAGAATTAAAGTAGAGATTTAATTGAACTTCCCTAATGTTACACAGCATGGGTCCTTCTGATTAGATGCCATCTGGTTGATTTCATTGTTAAACTGGGCTGTGATTCAGTTTATGATATATATTTTTCTGATTAAGTCCAGTTTGAGTCCTAATGTAGATTTTGTTTGGTCCTGTTAGTGCTGGTTTGGTCCTGGTGTAGTCCAGATTTAGTTAAGGATTTATTCCAATTTTGATTGTGCTGATGCTACATATATTGTAATCACCACTGGGTTAAAACATACTTCTTTATCCATCCATCCATCCATCTTCTCCCGCTTAATCCAGCTGGGTCGCGGGGGCAGCACGCTGCCCATTACTCTATGCACCAGACCCAGACCCTATGAACCCCTCTGGAGGTGGTGAGCCCACAGGAGGGAGGGACTCCCTGCCGGTCCCTTGTTGTACACTGTTCATAGGGTGTTGCATGTTTTTGGTTGATGGGGAAAAACCGGAGTACCCGGAGGAAACCCATCCAGACACGGGGAGGAAACATGCAAACTCCACACAGAAAGGCCCGGGCGACCCGGGGATCGAACCCGCAACCCGTGTGTGTTAAATCATTTATATGATTGTCAAACGGGATGGAACGTATTTCTGCAGTTTAAACTTAAAATATAATAGACACCACACATTTTTATTAGTCCTAACATTGAATTCTGTGAGCTTTAACCATGTTATTATCATGTTACCTCCCCAAAAACTTACCTGAAGTTGTGTTTAGTTTCATTCACACATTTGAGTAGTCTGTTGTGAACTTTTTTTTCAATTTACAGCTATCTTTTACCTTTAGTTCAGTAGAGATTGGCAATTCCAGGGCTAAAATTATCCAAATGATTCTAGTGTAAATGTATGAAGTGTGTTTGAAAGTGTATGAAACAACTTTATAAAATTTATCACAAAATAGCATAATATGTGCCCTTTAAAAGAGCAGTTGTTGACTTGTTCTTTTGGGAGTACAGTGATACTTAATCCAATATTTCTGTGCCCGACAAAGTATTTAACTTTACAAAGCTGATGCAATTAGCTGCACATGTTGCTCCCTGCTTCTCAGCTTTATCTCCGTCCTATAAGAACAATCGCTGCTAATCCTGCCTTTCTTCTGCACACTGTTTTGTCAATGTCGACGTTGGAGCATTATCCCAGCTTTAATCAGTGCACGTGCCCTTTGAAGTGCATGTCTTTTTGGCTCTGAGTCTTTGACATGATAACTGCATCTTCATTTGAGTAGAGCGTTTCCCTTAGGGCCAGAGTGGAGATACTAAAACGTCAACGCCTTCCTGTGCCAAGTTAAGCTCCGCACGTCACATCTCAAGAAGACCACCGGCTTTATTTTTATTATCAAGAGAAATACATGCAGCCTCTTTGCTTTTCCTGTTTTTGGCGTTTGTATCTTCACCAGGGGAATGCAAGAAGTTGACTATAACATCTTTTATTATCCTTATGGGATTTGAACATTTGAACCCTCAGCGGATCCTATTCTGAACTAGGTTTGTTTAGGAGACAAATTTCCCTCTAGTTATGTAGAGTAAGCCTTTGTTGAACTTCACTGCTTTACTCGCAAAAACACACTATAGACATGAAATTTTGTGTTTACACCAGTGACGTAGTTGTTACGGATGCGGTAATAATGAAGCTAGTAGTGCACTGGTAAAATGAACTGCTGATCAAAGGTGCAGAGACAGGGAAATGCCCCGGGCGTATAGGGGTATAGGGAACGGGGGAGGAGGAGGGGAGAGTGTGGCATAAGAGAAAACAGGAGCTGGAGGGTCCCATGGGGCAATGGAAAATACGCTGACTGCTGTTATAAAATACAGAAATTACAAATTACTATGTTTAGGGCATTATATTAACAGGAAGTAAATGGATCATGTATGTATTCTTTAAAAATGAATAACTAAGTTAGTTATATTGATGTATTCAAATAAAGATGTTTAAGCATTGGCACTATTCTTAGCAATATGTTTCATCCAAATAAAAGAGTTTTTAATTATTTATTTGTCCATTTTCTCCATCTTGTTAGTGTTTGGTTTTGCTTGTCTAGTTTCTATAGGCGCATGGATGCATACACTGGCATTTATTCATTAAAGTTAATATAGGTGAACTAATAGTACTAGATATATTTTTACACCATTCAAACTAAACATAAACTTTAAAAATCGTCCTATTCTAATAAAATTTACACATTTAATCAGTGATTTCCTGGCAATGTTAAATACAAATGGCTAATCTTCTGCCCAGAGCCCAGAATTTTGTGCTATACCCCTGAGTTGAAGGATGGAGCCTGTCTGTGGGAGGATGATGCCTTCATGGAGCGTGGGAACTGTGCATTCCTTTAAAAATATGTTTCATAAAATATGTCTAAGCTGAATGTTGACCTTGCAGTTTTGCTGTTATTGGACTTTTGAAGGCTTGATTAGCTTAATTCTGTGGATTGAATAATGTGTGTGAATTTCTAAAAATTTCACATTATGATTCATGATTGTTCAGAATATTATGTTGGGTCGAGTTAAGGAAGACCCAACTGTGCTTCCTATCTTATTCAACAGTGGAAAAGTGACATCATAATAAAAAGTAGGCCTATATCATGTAAGATCTTGTAGGTTTTGGTGAACAGACCCTCTCTTTGGACGGGATGGGCATTTGTTGTTATGACATGTAATTGGGGGTGTATCCACCTTTAAAGGGTCAGTATTTGTCCAACTGTTTTTGGCTCAAGTCTCAGTGTCCTGCAGTCTTTGAATCAACACAGACAATCAACATGCGAGTGAGTACTTTTGGAATTGAATATCATGTTTTGTTGCTCTTGGTAATTCTCCAACAGTGAGAATAATTGAATCAACATCATATCATCTTTCAATCTTTCAAATGTTAGCATGCTACAATGTAGAGTGTAGACAGAATGCTAGTGTTTTTTTCCAAATTCGTGTAGCTCTAGATTTTGTATTTTGGGTCACTGTATTTAGCACATGGAGACTAGACTAGGCAGTATTTCATAGATTAGCCCACTGACCTGTTTCCACCTTAATCAAAATCTGAAGCTGCAACCTCATAGCCTATAAAACTAATTAGAAAACATCTAGTGGATCTATATTTGACTGTTTGGAAAGCATAATTTTAGCTCACTTGGCATCTGTCACTTGGCTACATATTTGATGGTGCATGGTGTTGATTTATGTTGTCGCCAAACATATTTAGCTATTAAATGTTGCTTTGATCCAGTCACTTATTCATCTTTTGGGATCCCTTGTCGCCCTGGGCAACCTGGCAATCACAGCAGACAATGACACTTGTAGCTTTTAATCTTCTTTCTTGACAAAAATGGAGGCGCTAAACAGATGTGGGGAGTGGGAGGACACTTGGGTAGTTAATAGCTGCCAAAAAAGTTCGACTCTTTTTAGAAATCAGCCTAAAGGGGTCTATTACTCCCACCTACACAGTTAAAAGCCACTGCTCCTAGATTACAGGCTAAAGCTAATGGTGGCGCTCTAGCTGCTAATCAGGCAGATGCTCCTTCAGTGGGAAATGTTGCTAACTGCAGGCTGTGTGTTTGTGGGTGGGAGTTTTCTGCTTCTCTGGTGTTCCTCGGCAACAAGAGCTGGCTTTAAATGTAATTCAGACATAAGAGGATCAAGAAGGAACAATGCTTTCATGGTCCCAAAGCTCAGTTTACTGTTTACAATATAATGCATTGTCTTATCAGAGGCTTTTCTATTTCCAGTGCTGTTTATACAAAATATAAACCTGTGCTTTTGTTCTAGAGCTTTTCTTCCTGAATGACTCAATGTTAACACAACGAGTGAAACTGAACTCTGCGGCAGTTTACTTTATTAAAATGCATTGTTACAAAAATGCTAAGAATGTGTTATTGGGAAAATGACAGATTGTAAGTAGCTAATATTGCTCTCAGCGTGACACAGCGGAGACTTCAGAGGGTTCTGTATGGGCACAGCTGACGTGCACAGGTCAAAGGTCAGAGCACTGTGGTCTACCAGGAGGTTCACACAGTGACAGCTGGACAACCAGCCTCAGACTGCCCCAGTCTGCCCCATGTGAGAGACTGAGCTCTGTGTTGTTTCAGTGGTGCTGGCAGACTCCCCGTCTACTCCTGATCAGAACAGAGCTGTGATTGGCACAGAAGGCTCTGAGGGTCTGAGAGCCCAAGCTTTGAACCTGTGGCCTAGTTTCTCAACCTAAAGTTATGTATCTGTTATGAGAGATTTGTCTTCATCCCTGTGTGACTGTTATCTGATGTTCTGGGTTTGTTTGTGTTTCAACAGGAAAGACAGCGACTAGAGACCATCCTTAACCTGTGCGCAGAATACAACAAAGGAGATGGGCCTGACCCTCTAAACTCCGGCAGGTTTCCCGGGGGACTATCAGAGGGGACATGCGGGAGGCCCGCTGTGGACATTTTGGGAGGGACACCATCCTCGTCCACTCTGCGTCTGGCCCAGAGACAAAGAGAGAGTGATGAGGAGAATCTGAAGGAAGAGTGCAGCAGCACCGAGAGCACCCATCAGGAGGTGAGGTCGTCCCCCGGGCCCAGTGCAGGCTTTACTCTGCAAAATGAAGACAGACAGGTCAGAGGTTCTGGAGCTCTGCATATACCGTGGCAACTCTCTGTTTGGCTCTGCCTAAAAAAACTAATTCAAATAAATATAATTACAAATTTTTGTGATAAAATAAATTACATTATTGAACTTCCCATGTCCAGTGGAGATGCTCTGATAAACCACCATTACCAACAGCTGGAAATAGTTTGATTTGTAGAAGAAATTACAACACAGTGACCTGTTGGACCAGAAATAGCACACTATTGTCCATGATGCATGGTCCATGGTACCTATGCCTTATATCTTACATAAGTTTCACATAATAAACATCCATGAGGAAGGTTTCATCATGCATACAGCAGCCTCATCAAAATGACCTTTGTATTGCTGCTTTCACCTTTCACTGTGACTTTCTTGTCTGACATTTCTTTGATGCTGCAGCATGAGGACTCACCTGGCTCTAGTCGCCTGGAGCTGGGGTACCTGGAGGAGGAGCGGGTGCGTGTCCTGTCCCGGATCGATGAGCTCAAAACACGGCTGACTGAACTGGAGCAGCAGCTACAGGAGTCCAAACAAGAGGTAACATGATGGAAAAATTATGGGAACTAAGTAATAATGAATGATTAAAATTTGTTGCAAATATCAAAAACCTTAATAATGTTATGAAAAAGATAGCTAAAAAGTCCCTCAAGTGTGTAAAACATGCAAAAAGAAACATAATCAGAAATGCATGGGTTTTTTGTTTAGTTTAATAATTCATATTTAGTTTTCTCTCAAAGTTAAAGGTGCACCGTGTAAATTTTCTGGTAGTGGGTCTGCCACCTACTTGTTTCCATAGAAATATTATAGCTTTAACTCCAGTATGGTCTTAAAGTGGAAGTGACACCACCAGGCCGGTTTACGGGTCAGATCTGTGGAGAGGCAAAACCGCTTACAATAAATAATACAGAGACTTTCTCTTAGCAATACAAATTTTTTAGCTAAGACCAGTAGTTGAATGTCTTTTCTTATTGTTTTTGTATTTGCACAGGCGGAAATGGAGCGTGCCTTGCTACAGGGCGAGAGACAGGCAGAACTTGACCAAATTGAGGCTGAAACAGACATCATCTCACAGCTCCAAAACAAGATGGACGAACTGGAGAGCGCCATTCAGAGGGAGAAAGACAAGGTAGACACGCCACAGGAAAGAGCTTGGCGGATATCACATTTGTTACCTTCAAGTCTGAATCTACAAAGGCTTCATTCATACATTATTCCACACAGAACTTCACTGCCTGACTTCTAAAAGCCTCCTTTGATCTCTTACCTTTTTCCTGGTTGGTTATATTGGTGTAGTCAGGAGTTGCACCTAAAATCAGAGCCGTATATAGGATTAAACTAAGGTCTTGGTTCTCTTTGTGGGTGCTTTATCTGGCATGACTTCACTTCTCAAGTCCTTTTAACAAGCATCCATTAACCCCTGATGTCCATTGCTTCTCCGGTTCTCACAATCATCTCTGCTTGCCTCTGGATAGCTAAAACCTGCATGCTTAAATGAAAAGAACTGCTTGTCTTCTATAGTGGTTGATGCTATGTGATGTGGGATCTTTAAGAAATAAATTTGCTGAAATATAGGCAATTTCTCAGCATGTTTCTGTAATATGTGTTTACTTTTCACATATATAAATACATGCTCATACCAAACAAAACTTGAATTGTGCCTTTGTAGAATATTTCTTATTGAAATATTGTATTAGATTATATTTGGCTCATCTGTGCATTCAAAGAATCCACATTTTGCAGTTTTCTGCTCTATATTATATTGTTGTTTCCTAATCAAAAATATACCTAAAGTTCTATTTTGTTCTTTTACATGTTTAAAAACACAAATTCTGCATATTTATTTTGACCAAAAGGTAAAAGGTAGGTGACATCATGGCGTCACAAGGTGGAACAGATTGGAACATTTTGAGCTCTGGAGATGCAGACAACTTAGCAATGTAGGATTACTCAAATGTGTAAATGAAACAAAACACAACTCCAGGTATGTTTTTGAGGAGGTAACCACATTATAACATGGCTTAAAGCTCACAAGAGTCAGTATTGTGTAATATAAGACCTCTCATTCATTTGTATTGCGGGGTCACCATTGATTTTTCTGCCAAATTAATTTATCCCTGTTGCCACCCATAAGTTGAGTCAGAAGAGATATATGTTTTAATATGCATTTTCACCAAATCTTGGTCCAGTTATTTGAGGCCACTGTTTGTTGTAATTTTTCTGATTGAAACATAAAACTAGGACAGCACTCAGGAGATGTGATGATTTTGTCTGTTTAGATTGTGTCCTTACTTGCCTTTTGTGCCTCTCTGCATTATTATCCAAATTAATTACCGAATTGGGACCATTACTTCCCAGCCCAACGGAGCTTAAATACATTTTTGATTAGCTCGAACTGTGCTGAAAATAATTAACTTTAGAAAAGATATTTCTAATTTGTGACCCCTTCTAGTGCCATAAAAGTGTGCTATTGCTAACCCTGGCCTGGATTTTGCATGGCGTGTACTGAGCCGTGTTTTCTCTCTCTCTCCGGTCAATCCATGGTGTGCCTGTGTGTGCGTGCGTGTGGTGTCTTCTAGGAGAGGGCTAAGGTTGAGGCCGAGCGGCAGGCCCTGCAGAGCCTCCAGGAGGGCTACGCGGAGCTCAAGAACCAGCTTCATAACTGCCCCGAGTCCCTGCGCGAACAGTTGCAGGAACAGCTCAAAAGGGTGGGTTTGTCAATCGAGCAGGAGGACCAAGCCCAATGTCCTCAAGAAATGGCCCATAACCTTGATATTACTCTTTACAATTAAGATAATAATGTGAAGATAAAAAAGATATGCATTATACACATAAGCATATGCAATACGTAAAGGTGCACTGTGGCTTTACTGGTCGATCGTATGTCTCCTGTTGGTCTCCACGGAGATGTTATTACCTGGAATATTTTGTGGCATTTATCCAGGTATATAATGTATACAGGTTGCAATATACCTTGCAAACATGCAATTTTACTGTGAGTGGGGGCCCTCTCCACAGATCTGAACTGTAACTTGGTCTGTGGATCATTCTAGGAAGAGAAATGAAATCTAATCACTAGAAAAGTTACACAATGCACCTTTAAAGTACAGTGCACCTTTAAAGCAGTATTATAGCAAGTGAATTTGTTTACAGTAAAACAGATAAAGATACATATAAAAAAAAATGTAAACAACATATTTTAAGCAACAAAAAACATGTATCTCTGTGGTTTGTGTCAGCGGTCCAGCTCCGTGTCAGCCTGGCTTCATTAGAATAGAGCATGTACATTTGTCAGCTCTCTGCTCCTGCCCTTGGTCACATAATGCTACTGTGACCTTTAACCTCACACTGGAGCCCTGTGCACATGGGTCCTCACACATTACACACATGGTCTAATGCTCTCACAGACGTGCTGTTGTCACTATGAATATGACTAAGAGGCTAAGACCCCTTTCACTTATTTTCTGCTGTAGCACGAACTCCTGATCCTGTCCTGTCAGCTGCTGTTTTCACTGGTCAAATGGTCCTGGTGCATGTGTGATTTTCTGAGCTTTGTTTGTGGTTTGTTGCAGCTCATGTAATGATTTCTTAACCGCTCACTAATCAATTAACATAAGCCCTGACTAGATCCATTCTTTAATGTCACTCCCTCTCATCCTGTGACTTCTCTTGTAGAAAATAGGCTTGTTTTTGTAGTCGATTTATGAATGCTGTTGTACATAATAAAGCTTTATTATCTGTATGGCAACATGTTACAGACACTTCCAGACATTATGTAAGTAGGTAGTTACTTTATTTCAGTCATAGGTATAATTGCATATTATTCCCAAAGACCGAAAAGAAGAGAGCTTTTTTTCAAATAATAAACAAAAACAAAAGGAAACTGTATAGATGAAAAGTACAGTATATCCACAAAGTAATTGAATTAGAATTGCTATATCTGCCCTGAGTTAAACATTTAAAGTGGAAAAGAGTCATACATACTTAGCTATAGGGTTAGTTGTCCCTTCTAAGAAAGCAAAAAATATTTTGACAAAGTAGTTGCTCACAAGTTATCAAATTCCTTAGCCCCAAACCAGCAGAACTATGTACCAGTAGAAGCATGTCCGTAATGGCTGACTGCTTGGCTAAACAGGCTGTAGTTAGTGTCTGCCCAGAGTCTGGTATAACCTGGGTTTGTGTGTGCGGCCTCGTTAGGACGGAGAGGCGCTGGAGGCAGGAACCAAAAAGTTTGAGGACCTGGAGTTTCAGCAGCTGGAGCGTGAGAGCAGCCTGGAGGAGGAGAGAGAGACTATGAGCCAGCAGCTACAGCAGGAGAGGAGCGAGTACCAGGCCAGTGTGGCCAAAAGGAAGGTGGGAACCGCTCATTTACTGAACTGTCTCATGTTCAACAATCAGGCTTTGTGTCTACCTCAATCTGCTATAGGCATATCTGTTTATTGGTGGTATATTTATATCATAGTTTTATTGTCAGAGATAAGTTAAATTTAATAGTGGTGCTTAAAGGCAGTAGTTATTAAAGTTCTGTTTACCACCATTTGCACATTATATTTATGGATATATTAACATTACTTTCAATTTTACATAATATGTTTGTTCTTTATTTAGGAAAAAGTTTCTGCTCTGGAAAACCAGGCCAGTCAG
Organism: Scartelaos histophorus; assembly: GCA_000787155.1. Classification (NCBI taxonomy): domain Eukaryota; kingdom Metazoa; phylum Chordata; class Actinopteri; order Gobiiformes; family Gobiidae; genus Scartelaos; species Scartelaos histophorus. The sequence goes on along the minus strand of JACN01084412.1, from coordinate 17,795 downwards.
CTGAGCTTACAAGCCTCTCAGGAGTGTGAGCGACTGGCCAAAGACCGGACCCTAACTCTGCAGATGCTCCAGAAGGTACAAAAGTTCTAAACCTCAAACTGAGAAGACACTAGTTTACATGTGTTTCTTTTTTGTAATTCAACTTTTAACATATCAGACAGTAGCACATATCTTTTACATTAGTTTCCTGGGCCTTTTCGGTGCATTTCTAATGGAGATGTGTCTATTTCAGGAAAAGGACAGACTATCTGCTCTGGAGAAGAGGTACCACAGTCTGACTGGAGGAAAGAGTTTTCCAAAGTCCTCTTCTGCAATGAGAGAGGTAACGTGCCCCAGGGCTTAAGCAGATTAAACAAAACTTAGAATGACTGACAACTGATTGCTCTTTTAGGATCTTTAAACAGCTGTGTGACTAACTTTTTTAAGAACTCACTAATATTTAAATGAGAGTAATGCGTAACACAGTAGGTTGGTAGGTCTATCACCTGTTACAGCACACATAAAGGACTTGAGATGACGTGATTGAAGTCCTTGTTTACAGCAGGGGGCGCTGTACATGAGTGAGGCTGTCCTGTTGGAGGATGTGCGCTCCAGTCGGCCCTCTCTCTCTCGGGCCTCGCGCTCCTACTCTCTCCCTTTCCCTCTGTGTCAGCTGTACCCCAGCAGCCCCACAGAGGTAAAACTGAGCCGCATGAAGCACACACCTGTCTGTCCCAGTCGCTGTTCTGTGGCTGTGATTGCACATGTGGTCTTCTGCTTAATGTCAAGTCGCTTTTTTGCTTATTCAAGTGCTTATTCACTATTAAAGTGCAGACATTTGATGTGAGCTGTAGCTTCAATAAAAATGTCTCTCAATCGGCTTTGTAGTGTTAAGTGGTGTACACACAAGCATGTATTATCAGCAAGCCTTCACACCATCCAGTGTGTCCATGTTTTTGAAATTTAAACTTTTATGTTTGTCTTCTCTTAAAAACATTGATGCCTTTTGATAAATTTGAGGAATATTAGTGCAGCTTATCCACTGAATTCTGAATTAGACAACCAATGGATTTTTGAATTTCATAATTTGCATCCAATATGTATCAATCTAGAGCTGCATGATTTTAGGAGAAAAAAAAGTTAATTGTTAAAACTATTGTAATGCTAAACTAATTACATTAATTACATTTCTCAAATATTGATTATTGAAAAGAAAGGGAGCTGATAACACCATTTCACAAAGGCCAATATAAGGACTTGGCAATTTGTTCTGTTACTAGACAATTGTACCTGATTTTAGATTCTATTGAAATATGGCAGCCATATATCCATCTCAACATTAAACTTGTGTAGGCAGACCCTTATATTAAATTCATAGACTATAGACTAACCCAGATTAATCATTGTGTAATAAGAATAACAAAATGCATGGACTATAACAATTACAATGTCCTGACCCAAATTTGCTCAACACTGCATCACTGATTACTTGGTTCTTATTTGGTGCCTTGTGTGTGTCTACCGCTAGCTTTGTTTGCACTTGGCTCTGTTGTGTTGTTGCTTTTTTACATATACACAGTTACACAGTTTGGCCTTGTGGCGTTGTGTGGATTGAATGGTGTTGCAGTAGTGTTATCTGACCATACAAACTCTGGTGGTGCTCAGGAGTACATGAAGCTGTCCGATGTGTATAAGATGTACGGCAATGACAGCGGGCGGCCCCACAGTCAAACTTTTGCCATAGACGCTGCGTTAGCCGTTCCCTGTGAGGTACAATCACTTCCTGTTTTCGTTGACTGTATCTCTGTGTGTCGTCCCAAATGTCTTTCTTTCCTTTCTCCACTCCTTGATTCCTCACTTGTAAGTCCTGCCCACTGTGAAGAGAAGTACAGTCGCCATAGCAAGTAGCAGTTCTTAAAGGTGCAATGGGTAACTTCTCAGATGGGTAACCTGCTTGTCTCATGGAGATTGAAGCTTCCACTGTAAGTCATCCATCTTACATTGATTTAATTATCAATGCTTTGAAAATTATACTTTGAGTGGGATGGCCTCTCCACAAGCCTGGCCTTTAATTTGGCCTGGTGGTATCACGTACTTGTCTTTAGTTTAATGCCTTACTGTGGAACATATTGATAAAGACAAGCAGATGGCAGACCCTTCACCAGAAAAGTTACACAATATACCTTTTAAGACAATATTATATCTTTTCAATGGTGAAAAGTCCTGAAAAACGTTTGACCTGATTTTATTGAAAATGGTCTTCCCTGTCTCCTCAGATCATTTGAAATATTTTTTCATTAAAGCATTCAAAAGTGCAGTATTACACATTGACAAACGTGTGATTATTGTAACTTGAACGGACTAGGACACAAGTTGCAGGTTTGTGGACCCATTTTGAATATTAATGGCATTTCTGTTCTTTTGAAATCTTCCCATTGAGTTAAACTAGGCCACTGCTCTCAAATTATGACTTGAAACTCTAAAATGTCCTGAACACAACCTACTGGCACTCTCCTCTCAGTAGACATGATTGACAGCTGAGGACTTGAGGCGTGGAGGAGGCAAGGAAATATTATTAGGACAAGGCCAGTCTGTCCCCTCTGATCTTTTTTTTTTCTACAGTCAATGTTGCTCCCTCTGCTGGCCTGCTCTCTGAACTGTGGACTTTTGCTCACAAGTTTGAATTCTGGAGAGCTATATTAAACACCAAATGTAATTAATATGAGAAAATCTATAAATGAGTATAAGTTGCATTGCTCAAAACTTTCAGTGTAACTTGCAAAATATATGTATTGCTTGCATAAGAATTACTTTACATACATCTAATATTCTTCCTATTTACAAGAAAAGTGTGAAACGCACAAAGAAATCTTTATTACATCATCTATTTTATGTCACAAGCCAATCAAATACATTTAAGGTTGCTCCAAAATGCTTTCTTCACTTCACTTCAACTGTTCTCATTTTCAGTGAAATTGAGCTGAAAATGTTTAATAGCTATGTGGTGGCTGGAAGCTTACTCTCATCTGGCTCTGTTGTTTCAATCCAGACAGATGAAGTTAAGTGTTGCACAGATGTTGTTTTTGCTTGAGTTTCCGTGACGCTGCATGTTTTTCCTTCAAAGCCTTGGTGTGTTGTTGCCATGTTTGCCCTCCTGCTGCCTCCCTTGCTCATTTACCTCCCTCTCTTCCCCCTCTCTCTCCTCTCTTGCCCCCGCTAAAGGAGTATGTGACAGTGGGACAGTTAAATCAGATGTATGGAATGCCCAAAGTGGAGTCGTCTCCTACCTCTCCGCTTCGCCAACCTCAGCCCCTGCAGTCTGGAGCAGTAGACCCCGCCTACTCGTGCCTCCCCCCTCACCATGGCTCCTCCCTCTCTCTTTCTGTTGAGGTGTGTGTCCTGTCTCTTGCTGGTGATGTTGGCTAAAGTCCTCCTACTCTGTAAATGTTGATGTTCTAACTGGTGTAAATTATTCCTTTTCTCTAATTTCTTTGACTTTCTTTTAGTATTCAGCACATATTCAATCCATACAACATGCACTTCAAACTATTCACTACCTTATGTGCTGTTAATTGACAGAATGCTGGCACTATTTAAAGGTCCTATATAGATATACACAAAATGTACTGTGAGCTACTATGTGTATGTGAGCTTTAACAACATTATAACATAGACCAGGCTAGCATAATATGGGCCCTTTAAAATACTTCACAATACATTCAAAACTAAAATTCAGTATACCACATAACTGGATTATGCCTCTGAATGTAATACAATTTAATGCTACAGACTTACTACTGTGGCCCCTATTGTGGGTGCAGTTGCACACAACCTTCTATACATGTTTTAATGCTCATAAGCCTTTAGTATGCAAAAAAGCAGTGGTTTGGTGAAGTTGAATAGACTAAGACTAACAATATGTAAAATAGAGAGGATTGCTCGAGGGTATCAAGAAAATGCAGCTGACAACCGTAATATGGTGCACATATTTTAGCAAGTCATTTTCAATAAAACATTAATTTTAGCTTACCATTCTTCAGAAATATTCAACTTAAATACATGCTTTCTGAATGCTTTCTAATCTATCTTTTCCGTTTCTGCCTGTCCTTCTTCATGTCCTTTTCACGGTGCAGTACCCATCTGAGTCCTCTAGGCCGCGCCTTCCTAAGGTAGATTTAGAGCAGTGGTACAGGGAGCTGATGGCGGGCTCCGGTCAGCTCGAGCCCCCTCCTCTTCCAGCCAAGTCTCTGTCCAATCGCAGAGCGGCGCTGCAGGTACTGGCTCCTCTTCTCTTCTCCTCAATCTTTCAACATGCACTGACAACCTTTCACTTGGTGTGTTTGTGTGTGTTTGCAACCAAATGGTATGTCTATATGGAAAAATCATAGTATAGAAATCATAAGTGAACAAGATATGTTGTTGGGATGACTCCTTTTTGTGGCTAAGGTGTGCACAAACCACTTAACATTGGTAATATGTATGAAGAATTGTTTTGGTGTTAAAATAAAGCTGCGTTTGTTGCCTTCAGCAGAGAGTCGTCAGAACCAACTGTCGTCAGTTGAAATAAGTGCATGTCTAACACTTTGAAGTAGTGACTTTGAAGCTTACAGTACTTACAAAAAGACAGAATTAAGTCTGATCAAAGAGCTCTTTAATGAAAAGGCCTTGTGTGTGTCTACATCATCTTTGATATTTTTATTCACAAAGTGAAATTAGCAGCGGATTGAAGCTCCATTTATGTAAGCGTTTGAGTGCGTAATGCTAAATGTGCTTTAACAGGTTTCTCTGCAGGTTGCAGCTGTAACAGATGTGGAGTCTGGCATCATTCCCACTTCTTGACTGAGGCAGGATGGTGGCAACATGTTTATTCTTTTGTTCATCTGCTCTTCAGGTGTTTCGCTCAAAGTTGGATAGTGACCCAGGACAGCCCCTCCTCACCTCCAGGTCCGGCTCAGCCTCTCCCCTGCTCCATGGGGCGGCCACACTGGGACGAAACACCAGCTCTAAGGTAGAGCCAAGACCAACCTCTCTTAAATACAGTATGATTTACAATCACAGAGACAGATGTTATGGTACTAACTGTGTCTTTGGCTTTGCCCCCGCAGAGCCCCCTACTGGCTGCCAACAGCACTGGCAGTTTGCCCAGGAACCTGGCAGCGACTCTTCAGGACATTGAGACCAAGAGACAGCTGGCCCTGCAGCAGAAAGGTAACTCAATTGCTTTTAAAATGTCCTCTGCTATAACCCCAGTATTTCAGCCAATTACATTTGAATCATGCACACAGAGGATGAATCTTCTCTGAGAACTTCTTCTCATTGTTTTTGTAGAGAAAATCATTGCTTTAAAGGTGCATTGTGTGGAGGGCCCGTCAAATGCTTTTATCCAGGGAGATGTTATTCCTTTGTCTTGAATATTTCACAATATAGTATTAAACCTTGTCAAGTTAACAGGTCAGATCTGTGGAGATCAACACTGTTGTTTTCTTAGGTAGGTAGATTAAATGTAAGGTAGAACTGTTTAATGTTATACTGTGGAACATTCTAGATAGAGCAATGACGTATCCATATCCACCAAACAGTTACATAGTGCACCTTTAAAGTACATATTTTAATTTGTACAAAGTTTCTGTAGTTTCTGTAATGTAAGTGTGGGTTTGAATATATAAGTTGTATGTGGAGTGACAGCACTACACAAAGATGTGGAGCTTCACTAAAGGGATCAGACTGAATGTGTGACGGTGTCTGCTCTCACCCACGGGTGCTGGGTCGCCCATATGTGTGTGTGGTGTTTAGGCTTTGCTCACCTCTGTCTCTGTGTTTCCTGCATCGGTGCCCACAGAGCCCCTGGGCTGCAGACAGAGCGTCGGTGAGGGGAGAGTGGCAGGTAGACAGATACAGGGACATCTGCTCATTCACTCTTTTCAACACTGCATCATCCATCTAACTACTGGGAAACATCTGACTAGGCCTGTCACAAACGCATTTTGACACATGATAATAAAAGATGATATTGAAACTACTTTGTGCCACTGCTATAATGCGAGATAATTCTCCTTATCATTAAAAGGCATGTATTTAATCTTTCTCAGCGCAAATGTTATTGCATTACAACAACAAATACTCCAAACCTCCTAATTTTTACAAAAAACTGACACACAATAAATACTGAGTCCCAAAATATTTTGTTCTAGTGATCATATATTGGAGGATATGTTGTTACAGCAAGTATCGTGACAGGCCTACATCTGGCACTAACTTCTACTCATTGTCTTACATTAAAATTAACGCTCCTCTTCTAACTCTGCTCTTTTGAGACTGCATGTGTTTTAAAGGTGCACTGCGTAACTTTTCTGATAAGGGTCCATTGCCTGCTTGTCTCCACAGAGCTGTTATTACTTTTACTGCTTGAAATGTTCCACTGCATTGCATTAGACTTATCTATCTTGTATTAATTCAACAATAGATGTTTTTATGGTAAAAAAATAACAGCCTGGTTGCCTCTCCACAGATATGACCAGTAACTTGACCTGGTGGCAGCATCTGTTTGTCACCAGAGATATAGATTTGTTTAATGCTATAGTGTGGAACATTACAAGCAATGCTAAGACATCTTACTGAGGGCAAGCAGGTGGTGAATCCTCCACCAGAAACGTTACATACATAAAGATATAAAGATAAAACATAACATATAACGTTCCTTTAAACTATGTAGACTTTTCACACTTCTAAGAACATGAAAAAGCCAATAAGACATCTTCAACACAGCCAAAAGACCAAAGACTGAACTTAGAAAGAAACTCCAGCCCAATTTTAAATTTAAGCCTTACTCGCAGCTTACCTGTATTGATTTCTCCATCAAAGCTAACATTTACCAGTATTTGACACAAGGCTAGTGCATTTTCAAACTCCATAACCCAACTCTCCGTGCCTACTCTTCTCTGGCGTGTCATTAACTCCTCTCTCCAATAAAATCCTTTTCATCTTTCTTTTGTCTGAAGCATTGAACGCACTCTTTCTCTGCTCCATCAATCTTCTATGAACAGTCTGGCTGCACAGGGATAAATCTTGCATGTGTGAAGCCGTGAGTGCGCTCCTCCTTAGCAGTTATTGATCTTGGTTTGGTACTGGTTGCAGAGTGGAGGTGGTGTACAAATGTTAAACTTTCTGTATTTTAAAGGAGCACATATGTCTTATTATGTGCGGTGCACGGACAGCGGTTTGGGGTTTTTGGTGGTGGTGATAATTATTTTGTGTGGGATGCTGCAGTTGCAGAACGCATGGCGGTTTAATCTGGTTTAAATCTTTCTCGGTGAATGTAAGATGTCATGTTCCCTCTGGTGGACTTGTGTTGGGGGAATGGAGACAAATATATTTTTGCTTTCAACTTTTTTCTTTTTTTTTAATAATTCTTATTATCATACACACTATCCATTGGTTACACTTAAGAGATTTTAAAACTTTTAAATAGTCAAAAGTCCATAAAATGGTGCTCATAAGAGTCATGTGACCTCACTGCATTCTTGCTACAAGGATTCACACATTTTAAGTTACATGGTCCACTGGAGGGTCAGGACTCATTAGGCCCTACAGTATATTCACATGTTGAGAAACACACTCATTCTCCCCCTTCTCCAGGTCAGCAGGTGATTGAGGAGCAGCGGCGGCGTCTGGCTGAGCTGAAGCAGCGCGCTGCAGTGGAGGCCCAGTGCCAGTGGGAGGCGCTACATGGGTCCCAACCTCAGCTCCTCATCCCCTCCCCGTCCTCCCCCTCCTGCTCACCCCTGCAGTCCTATGGCGTGCACCACTCCATACTGCACCATCAGCCTGCCGCCAGAGAACAGCCCTATGATACACTCAGTCTGGAGAGCTCAGATAGTATGGACACCAGCATCTCTACAGGCAACAACTCAGCCTGTTCACCTGACAATGTGTCCAGGTAAAGATATACTGTGTGTTTAAGTGTAGGTATAAAGTACAGGAATTAAGCATTCCATTTTGACTAGTTAGTATTAGAGATTCATTGATTCAGTTGTTTTGTTCCCATACAGGTGTCGATATATATAGCTTTAATGTGGCCGATACCAATGTCAATAACTATAGCTTTAAGTAGTTGTCAATACCCAATATCAACTGATACCAGTGCAGAGAGCACGGTTCAAAAAAACAAAAAAAGATTCAAATGTGTCTTTTCCTGTTACCATTTAAAATAACTACAGAATACACAAGTTCAATATTACAAGGTGTTTTGCATCCACATTGACTAGTAAGTCATCTTAGTACACCGATTTATAGACCAAAATGTCTTATTCATTGAACTAATATCATGGGTCTGATATCTGATATAACATAGATCAGAAAACTGTGTAAAATGGGTCCTTTAATTTCTGGTATTGGACATAGATACCTGGTCTTATTGTTCTGGCTTATCAGTGCATCTCTGTCATATTTAACACAGGACAACCCTCTGCTGTCCAGGGCGCGTCCTTGTGCCAACATCAGCTCATTTAGTGCCATCTGCTCGTGTGGCATCGCTGTGTGGCGCTAAACTGACAGTGTGTGGGCTGCAGCAGATTTCACTCATAACTGCTTTTCACAGCTCCCTCAGGATCCATTGTACAACTATTAGTAGTAATTTTTAAATGTGGCACTGAGTTAACTGACAGCTACCATGGGAGGAAGGCAAAATGACTAAGTGTCTGTTTTTAAAGTTTAAATGGAGGCACAGTTAGTAATAAAGCTGTGAGTAAGTAGTTTTTGGGGCATTACTCCACCGCCTACATAGTTTTAATAGCTAAAAACACTTGGCACATGGACAGCTGTCGAAATGTCAAGAATGTAATGACTAACAGCTAAAGTAAAGTGGACAGGGTTATTCAAAGCTTTCCCTCTGAATAAATAAGATTGTCACTTGTCCATTACAAATAACACCTTATGCGGCGTCTACGGATACTCTTGTTTATTTTTGGCTGCACCAGCACTTTAGTTTCTGGCACAAAATATTTTACTGTTTATTTTAGTTTACTTTTTACACCTTTGTCATCTTAAAGTTTTAGTCGCCTGCTTGTCTGCTTGTCACATGATGAAAAGCATCATGTTCTTGTCTTCCTTGTGATTGAATTTTCCACGTCATGGCATTAAACTCCATCATCTATCATCTATCTAAATGAAGCAACCCTAATATCTCCATGAAGACAAGCAGAATAGTTACATAATGCACCTTTATTTTTTATGGCATTTATGAATTGTTTGAAATTATTACGGTACTATACATTGTGTTTTTGAATGTATTATAGTGACTTTTGCCATTTTTGAACAAGAGTTTTTATGGCATTTATGAATTGTTTGAAATGAGTTTTGCCATTTTTGAACAATAGAAATAGACCTTGTCAAATCATAACTTCTTTGTTTCTGTCTACAGTGTTGGAGGATTGGATGTCCTAAAGATTGAGGAGATGGAAAAGATGCTGAAGGAAGCTCAACTTGAAAAAGCCAGACTTATTGAATCTCGGGTGAGTTATAATTCAAAGGGACATCACACTCAGTTCAAATAAATCTATACAAAAAGATAAATGACTCCACTGCAAGTCTGCTGTTTACAATATGCTACGAGCAGGTCAATACAGCAATTCATTTTGATGACAGCAGGAGAAAGTTAACACTGAATATCTCCTGTATTCATCATTTCTATAGCAAATTTAAATGCTCCTTGCTATGCTGTTTTGTATCTGTGTGATAATGTTGTTTCCTCTTCACAAACATACCTGGAGTTGTGTTTTGTTTCATTTACAAATTAATACACAAGCTCTGTATATTTACATAGAAGTTCTCTCAAATGGAAAACTCACTGTTCCATCTTATGATGCCATGTGGTACAGTAGGTGCTCCACTGTGTTTTTAACCTTGATACACCTTCACTATGATTTTTTGGAACTTACTCTGGAACTTACAATATCTACAAATTAAAGGTAAAAGGTAGCTGTTAATTACTAAGGTAGCTGAAACCTACTACCATGACATCACAAAGTGGAACAGAGCATTTTCTGTTTTAATCACAAATATAATCACACTTATTCCTTGTCACACTCAGTTCAAATAAATCTATACAAAAAGATAAATGACTCCACTGCAAGTCTGCTGTTTACAATATGCTACGAGCAGGTCAATACAGCAATTCATTTTGATGACAGCAGGAGAAAGTTAACACTGAATATCTCCTGTATTCATCATTTCTATAGCAAATTTAAATGCTCCTTGCTATGCTGTTTTGTATCTGTGTAATAATGTTGTTTCCTCTTCACAAACATACCTGGAGTTGTGTTTTGTTTCATTTACAAATTAATACACAAGCTCTGTATATTTACATAGAAGTTCTCTCAAATGGAAAACTCACTGTTCCATCTTATGATGCCATGTGGTACAGTAGGTGCTCCACTGTGTTTTTAACCTTGATACACCTTCACTATGATTTTTTGGAACTTACTCTGGAACTTACAATATCTACAAATTAAAGGTAAAAGGTAGCTGTTAATTACTAAGGTAGCTGAAACCTACTACCATGACATCACAAAGTGGAACAGAGCATTTTCTGTTTTAATCACAAATATAATCACACTTATTCCTTGTCTGCTCCAAACCTCATGCTTTTACTGACCATGGATTGGCTGTAGATTTCTTGACTAAAATGACCCTAGTTGATAATTGATGATTCAAATTTGATTAGTTGCACAGTCCTAACTTTTTGTATTCAGTTTTTAATCACTATGAACTTATACAGTTACTTGGATAAAGCCACAGAGTTTGTAATGTGTGTTTAGGAGCGGGAATACATTGCTCGGAGACAGATGCTGGACGAGGAGAGGAGGAGGAGAGAGGAGGCAGAGAAAAGACTCCACGACGAAACGCTCCATCGAGAACAGCTCATCGAGAAGGAAGTCAAAATGAGGTCCAAGAACTTCGCTCAGGTCAGGAAAAGTATCTAGTCACTCTCCAAACTCAATACATTCTTTATCCATTCTTCGCAATTTCCATATACATACTAAATGAAACTAAATACATTGTAACAAAACTGGGGTCCTTCATCTGACAGCAAAAAGGTGCCTGTCCCACATTAAAGGTGCATCATGGAACTTTTCTGCTTGAGCGTTTGCTACCTGCTTGACTCCAGTGCACAGAGATGTTATTGACTTGCCTGAAATGTTACACTGTATCTATCTCCATGGAGACAGATAAAAAACAAGTGACAAGTCTGGTCTGTGGACATACGAACCTGTCCACAGTAAGTGCATGTTTTTCAAAGTATTTGAAGGTATGTTTAATGCCATACTGAGGAACATTCCAGGTGAAGCAATCACATCTACATTGTTACAAGCAAGTGGCGGATATTTTCAGATTTAGATGCTTTTCACTTTGTCTTAAATATTTTACTTTTCAGTAGTTTGACACAATCTCTTTTGGTTTCTGCTTTAAATTAGATCTACTCCCTTAAATAGTATCAAAATCAATCAATTTTCCATGTTTTAAACTATGTGATTTTATTTGTTACCAGGCACGCCCAATGACCCGGTACTTACCGATCCGAAAAGAGGAGTTTGACCTGCGCTCTCACGTGGAGTCATCCGGGCACAACATTGACACCTGTTTCCATGTCATTGTCACGGAAAAGATGTGCAAAGGATACCTGGTCAAAATGGGTGGAAAGATCAAGTCCTGGAAGAAACGCTGGTTCGTCTTTGATCGCCTTAAACGAACTTTCTCCTACTATGTTGGTAAGCACATTAATCAGTACAGTGATACATGTATGCATTTTAATGGTAGTTTTCAAGTTCAAGTTTAAAGTTAGCTACCTTTTACCTTTAGTTTAGTTTATGGAGTTGAGTGAATGTGTATGGAGTTTAAAAACATAGTGGAACACTTCCTCTATCACCACATGACATCACAAGGTGGAACAGAGTGTTTTTTTCTGTTTGAGAGAAAAAACAGAAACTCTGTAGAAGCATTTCACTGTAGCAAACAACATATTTTCATGTGTGTGTTTTTATTGTGCCCATGTGACATTTTGGACCCTACATGGTGCCTGAATTTTTTTGAAAAATCACAAGTAAATACAGAGCAGTGGTCAGACATAGGTGATAAAATGTACTTTACCAGATTAATTTACATGATTACTCAAAGATGATTGACCTGCATCATTAAAGGTGCATAAAATTGTGCTACTTCTTAAATGACAGAAATTAAACTCTATGTTAAAAAAATTGACTTGCATAAATAACACATCGTACCACCCCATAAATAATTTATATAAATGTGGGTAAACTCTATAGCGTCAGTCTGTATTTGCTGTAAAATGCTGAACGTGTTAATATTTGAGTTGAAAGTGTCTGAGCGGTGAGTTGAACATGCGTCCTCCAGACCTTGAACACCTCATGTGTGGAGCGTGCACTGGTGTAATTTGATGTTGCACACGGAGCTCTGGGACACTGGCTGTCAGCCCTTTGAAGTCCTCACAAGGTTCCGCTTAAAGCTGCTTAAAGCGTACCTTGTTGAAAGCGGGCCAGGGCAGAGGAGGTGTTCTGAGATTTCTTTGGTGCTAGTTGAAATGCTCTCCGCAGCCCGTCCTCCCAGGAGCGGGGTGAGATGCGCCGTGTGCCCTTGTCTCTTGACCTTGAGTTAAGTCTAACACGAGGTGACAACCAGAGTCAGGAGCACTGCTAGGCCTGTCATGATAATTACTACATCAACTTATTGTTCAATACATGAAAGCCGCAAGAATATATTTTTGGAGTAAATATTTATCGTGGGTACTTTGTATTTGTGAAGAACTTTTTGTTATTTTTTGTATTATGGTAAGATATGACCTGTTGAAGGTTGTTTTAAAAAAAAAAAGAAAAGGTGATAAATATTGTTAAAATTATTGTTTCATCTATTATTTACTGATCAACAAGTTAATATAATAATCAGATTCAATATTATTGTTTATCGTCTATATTTTCTAAAAGGTGCATTGTGTGACTTTTCTGGTCCATAAAATACTCACAGTATGATATTTTTCTAGGTGTTTTTGAGCTATAAAATCACCTGTAATTAAATGAATGTAAGATAGAGCTGTTTAATGTCACACTGTGGAACATTGCAGGCAGAGCACTGACACCCCCAACCAAAAAGTTACATAATGCACCTTTAAGCAACATCACCTCCAAATGTGTTATGGTGACAGGTGTAAGCACTGCTAATCCGGCCTAATCAAGACACAACCTCTGCCTCACTCTGGCTCATTTACTCGCGCTCAAATGAGATGCAAACACAGGGCTGTTTGAATGCTAAACAGGTCATTAGCGGATAATAGCGGCGCATTTAAAGGAAACTATTATTCCTCGAAATGAAGTGGTGCCGCGTCTCTACCTACTGCTCTTAAGTTGGCTTGTGCAGTGTTTGTGCCTGGAGGTAGAGAGGGGCGTTGAGTTCCCCACCGGTTCCTCACTGCGCTTCTGCAGAGGCTGATGAAACAAACTGCAATCATTTACCACAACGGCGTAAGAATGCAGTCAAGTCTGAAAATACAATGTGAGCCCCATTGGTTTTAAAAACAGACAAAAACTGCTGTGCTTGTCTTTTTCCATCCATCATCAGAAACTATAAATTGGTCAAGATCAAAGTTGAACCTGTGTTTTCGAATTAGCCGATCTTTCAAACAGTACGGTGTTGATCTGACAGAGTTTGGCTTCTCGCATTTGAGCAATAATAATGTATTTAGGTGTGTGACAATATCAAACTTCTTTTTTATGGTTATGTTAAAAAGAATCAATGCATTTTAACAATTTTTCATGATTACTGACTTAAAAACAACCGTAATATCCGGGGCTGCACAATATATAAACTGCAATTTCAGCTGGTGCAATTATCATATCGCAAACTGCAATTTAGATTATAAAATGCTGTGCCAAGAACAAAATATCTTGGGATGGAATATGGAGTTTAACCGTTCATATTTCAGATTTCTTTCAAATGTTAATGCTCCTGGAGTTGCAATGTGCTGATTTCTTAAACATATATTGCAAATCTAATCGCAATATTTGCCATAAAAACCTGAATTTAATTTTTTCCACCCAAAATCGTGCCGTTCTAGTCCTTAACTTTCTTTCTTATTATTGTCTAATTTGTAAGAATCACTCAACTGTGTGATCAGCTCTATGCAATCAAACTTTCAGAATGATAAAGTTAAGTTTTGGATCTCTGCTGTTTCCATCACTGTACAAAAGTATATACCAAATGGAGTATTGAAGGGAACTGTGAGTGTTAAAATTAATGTAATATTAAAATTAAGTTGGGATTACTCAAAATGTGGTCATAAAAGGAGTCTATATATTTTTACATCCATACATTTCCATCCATACTTAAACATTATTTGCTTTAATTTGGCATATTTAGTCGTCAACATTACTGCAAATCTTCCACTTTCTCATCTTTAATTATTATTTATTTGGCATTATTATATTAGATGAAATTATTTCTATGGGAAATGGCTTTTTTTTTTCCATGTTCGATTGTGATTTTTATTTGATTTTACAAAAACAAGCAAAAATGGCTTTCCTGCATATGGACGGCCATGCTTTTAATAATATAAAACAAAAAAAACTGTCAAATTTCTTCCTTTAAAGTCTGAACTCTGGATTTAAAACAAAATGACACAAAACAAGCTGATGATTGATGATTAGAATATACTGAATTAGATTATTTGCACAGCCTTAGTTGAAATACTAAATGGTAAACACAGACAATCTATATGTAGATTTGATTTATGTTTTAAAAAGAGCTCTAAAAATAATATATGCCATTATATTATTTTTATAGCTCGTTTTAAAAATAATATAATGGCATATATTATTTTTAGAGCTCTATTTAAAAATAATATATGCCATTATATTATTATTAGAGCTCTTTTTAAAAATAATATAATGGCATATATTATTTTTATAGCTCTTTTAAAAAAAATATATATATGCCATTATATATATTTTTTAAAAAGAGCTGTAAAAATAATATATGCCATTATTATATTTTCTGAGTTGTGAAAAACACTGGGACAAAAAGCACTATAGATTGAATTGAAATAACCACATTTTGCTAGTTATGCTTATAATTATTATTTATTGGTTCTTACCTAAATAATTATGATGCTCACTTAACTGAATAATCTTAACGCTTCCTTCTCATATTGTGTTTTCCTACAGATAAACATGAGACCAAGCTGAAGGGCGTGATCTACTTCCAGGCCATTGAAGAGGTTTACTACGACCACCTGCGAAGTGCCACCAAGGTACAACCCGTCTACCCCGTACTCACCCCCTCCACGCCCCCGCCCGGCTTCTTTGCTTATTTTATTTAAACGCTGCACATTTCTGTTCTCTGCTTGTGCACTTTCAATGCTTTGGCCGCCGTCACAGAAAGGACCATTCAACTTGAATCTCACCAGTGTATGTATATCCCCAGTGGCTTTGCTTACATGGGCACCAAAAATCTGATCATGATCCTGATTTCTAGTATCAGATTATTGAAATGTCATGTAAACAGCTGTATCTGATGTGAGTTGATGTGATGGTGAGTTGATGTGTCCAGGTTTTGACCAAGAAAACTATGAAAAAAAGCAAAGTAAAGACAAAAATTAAAGAGAAAGTGTTCCATATTACACAGCTTTCTGATCTATGTTTCTCATTTCAGACATACTTGGAGTTGTGTTTTGTTTCATTCACACATTTAACACACAAACCCTGCATATTTAGGCGTCTAGAGTTCTTCCCTCAGACAGAAAACACTTTGTTCCACCTTGTGATGTCATGTGGTAATAGAGGATATGCTCATTTGTTTTTAATATCTCCATACACCTTCACTAGAATTATTTGTATATTATCAGCCCATTTCTACTAAACAAAAACTAAAAGGTAGCTATTAACTT
This sequence comes from Scartelaos histophorus, assembly GCA_000787155.1. Taxonomy (NCBI): domain Eukaryota; kingdom Metazoa; phylum Chordata; class Actinopteri; order Gobiiformes; family Gobiidae; genus Scartelaos; species Scartelaos histophorus. Next base: position 1,867 of record JACN01084412.1, on the reverse strand, counting down.
GAAAACTACCACTTTATGACATCACAAGGTGGAACAGAGCATTCTGAGCTTTGGAGATACAGACAAACGTGTGAATGAAATAAAACACAACTCCAAGTATGTTTGTAGTATGTTAAAGCTCACAAGACTTAAAGACTTCTAAAACTGACTGTACTTTGTCTTCCAAATATAACAGTTACTTTAAAAATGCATTGATTAACCTACAAATGAATGATCTGATGTATGTAGACATGTAAGCGCACACTAAAAATCTAATTATTGTCTTATTCTTTTCTTAGCTGATTGTGACTGACCCTGTAATTGTGTTTGTAAAATCCTCCTGTAACCACAGTACATCCTATTTTAAAAGACTAAAAATAAAAAGGCAAACAATTTTAGAAAAGTCAACTTAGTTTTCCAAATACAACAGTTACTTTAAAAATCCATTGTTGATTGCAGTTGCAGTGTAAAATCCTCCTGGAACCCCGGTCTCTCCTTGTGTAAAAAGGGAAGGACAAAGCTTGTAAAGGAAATGTATTAAGTCCCTAAACCCTGCTCCAGTAGTGTGAGCTGATCCCCCTGATCCCTCTGTCCGTCCCAGTGGTCTGTTTGAAGCTGCTACAGAAAATAATAGAACAAGTTTTAGTCTGTTCAAATCCCACAGAATTAACCACTAATGCCCTTACAGTCAGTCTGAGTGCAGCAGTGATTCACACTTAACTGTGTCTAATGATCCTCTCTGTTTTCTGCTGCACTGTATTTCTCAAAAAGGGTCTTATATTACTCTATTTTCTGATCTATGTTCAAATGTTTCCTTATTACAAATGTTCCTGGAGCTGTGTTTTGTTTCGTTCACACTGTTTAACACATAAATCCTGTATATTTAGGCTCTAACAGAAAACACTCTGATGTCACATGGTAATACAGGAAGTTCTCCAATGAGCTTTAAACTTCTTACACCTTCACTGGTTCATTTGGCTGATTTCTCTGTGGAACAAAAGGCAAAAGGGCAGCTGTTAACTTGAGCTACCACTATATGACATCACAAAGTGGAGCAGAGCATTTTGAACTTGTACAAAGTCCACAGACAAATAATAAAGGGTTACTCAAACATGTTATCCACAGCCTTTATAAAACTGCATATACCTCCTTTCTTTACTGTATTTCTTTCTTCATGATCTCTGCTGATCTTTGCCTTTGCAGCCTTGACTTAAAACTGACATTTTCACATCACAAAACTTCTCCGTGGCGCTGCGTGTGCGTAACTGACGGCCTGTCGCCGAGTTTTGACTCAACTGTGCGGCTCTGATCAACTCTGAACCTTTTGATTTTACTTGTCACTTCCAATGTCACAAAACAGAGAGGAAAGTTGGAGCGTGTTTAAAGAGACGTGTGAGGTTCAGAGGAGGAGCAGGCGACACAGATCACAGGCACATTTGTGTAGCTCTAAAGGAACAATCAATACTGCATGTGAAATTTAGCATAACAAAATCATGAAAACTTTGATCAAATTAGCAATCTAATTTTTTTTCTGAAGTATGTCGTGAATATTGACTTGAATATGGACCCACCGATAAGAACTTTTGAAAACATTAGTCCATAAAATATTGCTATAAATGCTATAAATATTTTTTCCAGTGATGCAGTAAAGTTCAAATTATACAAATACAAATGCTCATGTATCTTACAGGTAAATGTATAGTAGTAGTTGTAACTGTAATTAATACTTTAAATTAAAAAATATAAAATAAAACAACTATAATAACTCAAAATAGATTACATTTCATCAATTAATATGACAGAGCTAACAGAGACTTTATGCTTTAGTATTAATGTTAATTTTTAGTAATGGATATTGTAACCATGTGGACATTCTGTATTTTTGAAT
>KN503023.1:0-11065 GCA_000787155.1 Scartelaos histophorus | reverse complement strand
GCTGAAGTGAAGGAGCCAACTGGCCACAGGGCTGCAAGCCCAGGGCCAAATGTGTCCGCGAGGTGCAGGGGGGGGAATGTGTCCCGTTTGTGGACACAGCTGGTGCAGGTTAAAATACTGAGATACTGTACAAATACACAGCGCTATGAAGATTGAGGGCGGAGGATGTGTGTCAGTGTGTCAAACTGCTGTCCACCCAAAACAACATGTAATGGATACATCTGTGCATGCTAAACAAGGAAGTCAGGCAGCAGTATGAATATATCAGACGTAGCATGATATTACTTTTTCATCTGTTCCCAATATTTGTCTTGATGTATGTGGCTCATTACCATATTTGCAGACATCAAGACTTTGGAGTGAAGTTTACACTAGGATTTAATTAATGCATTTTTTTTTTTTTTTACAATGACCGTATATAGCTTTCTCTAGCTCTACTATTTTCAGTTTAACTCACAAGACAAGTCTGTTTTAAAGAGACACATCTGATGGACTGAAGACACACTGGGAATCCCGCTCGGGGTATCCCACAATGGGACAGAGACTGTGGATGGACCAATATGTCAATCAATGGCCTATAAGCTCAACCCATTTTCACAACAAAACCTATAAGAGAGCAGTGTAGTCATTTTCCATCTATTTGCACTGATGTGTTCAAATAAAGCTTTATGGGTATTAATTGCAGGTCCCACAATGATTATTACAATTGCCATGGTACCATAAAAATAGATTGGATATATTTTGCATTCCTTAATCAAATAATCTCAGAAGGCTAGTCTTAAAATGAATGGACATGAACATGGCAAAACCACACCAAGTCAAATTCCACAGTAAAAGTTTAAGCATTTCATGGGGTGCCAGGTTGCAGTAGGCAAAAAAGGAACAGAAAATAAGTCTTAATTAAATCATACACTCTTAAAATAAAAACCTGATAAGCAGCATGAGAGCTAATAGGATTTACTCAATAATTAAAGTGATATTTTTAAAAGCTGTCTTGATGCTTAAGGCTAATGTCTGATTTAACACAGTTCTTTATATTTTTGAGCAGATAATTCATGTTTTTGTAAACTCCTCAGTGACCCTGTACAGCTGCTGTTGACTCCTGACCTCAGCAGTACTCGAACTGTCAGCTGCAGCTTTAATAAATCTCCTGTGTTTACATTTAAAAAGAGCTTTGGTGCCATTCAAATACAGAAGTTAATCTCCACAACGGCACTGCCTTTTTAATCCCATATGATATGTACTGTGGTCATTTAGATTATAGAAAAGTGCCACCATGAGTCATTTGAATTGTAGATCAAGAAATATCATCATAACAATCAACATGAAAATGTACAAAATCACTCGAGCAGGAAAGTGATCAGTCTGCTGCAAATGATAAGTTTCTTAGAGATTGCAAAACAAAAGTTATTCAGAGAGGGTCATAATGGGGATGCAAATAAAGATTATGCAGAAAAGGCCATTTAAAACCTACAAACCTGCAAAATGTTCTCCTCAATAATTCATTTTTATTAGACTTTTTAAATTCAAAAACATGAATTAACTCCTCAGAGAAAAATATAAAGAACAGTGTAAAATCAGATATTAGTAATAAGCAGCAGGACAGCTTTTAGAAACAGGAAAATACAACTGACTAGATTTATATAGATTAAAAACATCTTTCTAGGATGGTGGGGTTGCAACACAACAAAATATGTTTCCAATGCAGGAAGATGACTTCATAGACACAAAATGCTGACACAAAACCAACTCAACCCAAACAGCGGTTAGTTCCTTCTTGTGATCTGTGATGTCATGTTGTTGTTTCCCAAACATCCATAATAAACTTCTTCACAGACTTTACTGTGGCACAGATGAACGCATGAGTGCTCCTACCATAGGGGTTTAATTTCACTAACACACAGCATATATATCATGTTTACTTGAATATACTGTGAACTATGCAACTTTTCTTGTGAATGGCATTAAACTAAACCATACTAAGCCTGAGATGTTTCTAATGCTCATTGAAAAAATATATTTCTTCAATGGGTGTGATCATCTCTCCACAGATCTGACCTGTAGCTTGCCCTGCTTGTCTTCATAAAGACAGACAACTGAAATGCCATGTGCCACTACAAAAAATTCTAGGCAAAACAGTAACATCTCCAGGTGGATGAGCAGATGTCTGATGCTCTGTCAGAAAAGTTATACAGTGCAACTCTTTCATTTAAAAAGAGGCCATAGTGGAGGCCATAGTGACAAGACAAGATTCAATACAGTTCAATACATGTCTTGTAAGATCGCCCACATTTGATTTTACTTCAGTCTTTATAATGCCAAGTTCCTACCAGTGTAAGAAAGGTGCAGCCTGTAGTGAGAGACTGCATGCTGCTCTTGGTGGGGTCAGTGGGTCTTTGTAAAGAGGGCGGCTGACACCTGACGCTGCAGTGACCTGAGGCACGAGGCTCTCTCAAACACAGGAACAATCAGATTAAGGTTCAAATCCATTAAAGTGCATACTGTGAACTAACAGGCTTTAAGCATCAGCTGATCTCAGTGTGGACGGATTAACCACTAAACATGCTTTTCCTATAGGCAATTCATCACAAAAATAAATGCTATAACTGACTATGTCATCTGCTGTGGTTTGTCATCACTTCTGTGAATTGAATGTGAACTAAAGATTAGCTTCTGAGGAGGAAGTGGCATCACTGCTGTTACAAGGCAACTTCCTCTTTCCTTAAGGTTCCACTTCCTCCTCCAGAGGCACAATCATTTACATGTGATTTACACAACCTTTTAAAACATCTCTATATAGAACCTGATATAAATTGTGCAAATCCAAGTGCATATGATCACACTTTACAGCAGTTGTTTTTGTGACTGTTGGTTATCTCAATGAATGGGTGAATATATTTTTAGGATATGTTTTTAAATGTCGATAAGAGCGCAGACCCTCTCTAAGAAACTGATTGTCTAGGTCTCACAGTGATATAAAGATATAGTAGACAAATCAGAAAACAGAATTTAATTATCCCCCTCTACAGAGCATTAAAGCTATTTTTAACAAAGTCCTGAAAAGCAGCTTTCTAAAACAAAAATCATGCAGTAATTTTTGTTTTGGTTGACTTGGAATTTAAAAAAATTCTGAAATGGCATCAGAAACGAAAACCTGCTAAAAGTCTACAAGTCTAACTGCTAAGCTTTACAACTACAAGTCTACATGTACTCCACAAAGAAACTTTTGTTTAGGACCAGCTCAACCACAAGTACAACGTGTTACAACCATTACTCTTGCAACAGACAAAAGCTCCCCTCTGTTCTGAGAGAGGAGACAGAGTGAGAATGAACTACATGACCACAAAGTAAAAATACTGCAATAGAAAGCAATGGTGTGTGTATATTTATATGTAAATACACAGTTGAACACAGAGGCAGAGCGAAGAGGAACTAACGTCACCCACGGGAACTTATTTATAGAGCCATGAAGCCCAAACACAAAAACAACACAGCGCCGTTGGCAGGAAATGCAAATGACGGAGTGTGGTACCAAAGACCGCAGCATGGCACCTGGTCATTAGATAAATCTAAGAGCTCATTTAACATAGAAATAGGAGAGCCAACACATTTTTACATCTCCACCGAGTCTAAAAACAGCACTAAAAAAAACCCCATTGTGGACCACATGTACAAAAGGTTAGGGTTAGGCTCTGGTGTGTGCAGAGACATGTCGAACGGGCTGCAAGAGTCCACACAGGAGTCAGGTTGGCCTTGAGGAAGCTGTAATCATGAACTGAGAGAGGTTTGGACAAAGACAATTCAATGTAAAAACAAAAGAAAACTGCTACATAGTTGAGAAAAGAGGAGGAGAGTCATTGAAATATTGTCCATATTGGAAACCACCATACTGACCGCATTTCAGACTCAGAAAAAACACAAAACTTAAAACAGATGTAATATTTGTGTACCGTTATAGGATACTTAGGAGATATCAATGATGTGTGATGGGAATCGTATTTAGTTAATTAATTATTTAGTTAAAATACAGCCAGTCCCCATAAGGAGATAGAAAGAGGCCACCCAGAAGCACAATATTCATAAGTTTGTAATGTCAGATATTCAAGTGACACTGCACAACCTTCAGCCAAAAATAATTTAACGAAACTAAAAACATGTAATTTGGGGTTGTTTATACTGCACTGAAATACAATACACAACACAAATTCTAAAGATTAGCATGAATAATACACATTTGTATAGTTTTCCCATTCAACCTTAGTACAAGGGTAACTGAGGACACATGCACATCTGCTAGGCCTTCTGGGGTTGAAGTCAGGTTGAAATTCATTTAGCATTTTGAAATATAGGTCCACCCTCCTCCAGATAAAGGTCCGTATATAGTTTCAAAACTTTCACTTCTCACAGGGCCCCGAATGAGGAATGAGACAACACAGCCCACAAATATAAACTACCTGACAGGCTCTCTCTTTAACGCTTCATCAAATCAGACGCCCGCTTCTTGGACTGCACAAAACACTCAGATCTTATTAAGAGATGAAACAATTCACAAAGATTATTCTGCCAGGAGTCAATACCAGTTTTTATAGTCCACAACTGCAATCTCATTAAACAGTCAGCATCCTGAAAACGCATTTATGCCAAACAAATAAGCTGATGTTTGTCCAAATGTCTTAAGTACAGACATTCAATTTAAAACAGTGGGAGCAGTGCCTGACTTCCGCCATTACTGCTATTGCATTGTACTGGTTTTGGCAGACACAGTGTTGAGACAGCGTTCTCTGATGGTCACTTCAGCTTTAACTCCACCACTCAAATGTATTAAGTTACTTTTCTGCCTTACAGTCAAAATATGTGTGAATTATGATTTTAAAAAGTGCGGCATTTAACTTTTATGTAAAGAGGGGAGGTCTGCAATTAAAATTGTGAATTTGTCATGTATTTAATCACAGATGTGTTTAGTTGTCCAAAATAACATAACAAATAAAAACAAGTATTCGTACTGTGTGTGGACTTGCCTCTCCAATGATCTGACCTGTAACATGGCCTAGTGGCACCACCATCTATCTCCATGGAAACCCATGGAGATAGAAGTTGAATGTCATATTGTAGATAATATATCCATAGATATCCATAGATAATATATTGTGATAATATATCCATAGAGACAAGCGGGGGACGGACCCTACAGCAGAAAAATTATAGGGTGCACTATTAATGCAGCTAAATATAATTTTTGAGACAAGAAGATTAAGACAGATAGTATCTGTCAAACCGTTAAATCAGTCAGACATGTCAGAGCTCTGAATCACCAGTTTACATTACACTTCTAATTGCACCGGAAGTGACTGAGGTTGGATAGTCTATGAGGTAGACTAATGTTACATGAATATAAAGGCATCCGAGCACTTATCATGTGAACGATCACCTGCCCAGAGTTGAAAAAGACTGGAGACGTCAGAGCTCGGGTGAATCAGGCGAGTTTCTCTTTTGTGGCCCTCAGGCTGTATCACTGTTTTATAGACATGTTACGTAGAAGGACTGGAGTCGAAAGTGAAAGAAGTGCAACCGATATAGGAAACGCCCCATGTTAAGCATGTTTAGTCAGACATTTTAACAATGACACTAATCAATCTTCTCTTTAATTGTAGCCCCACTCTTGAGAGAATAGAAAAATGTAAATAGTTTATGGCCACCAGTCGATGAATACTTTAATACTCAGTTGAGGGTTTAAATGCAGTTTGCCAACATGAATCATATGATAACCTTGTGAATTGTATTAGATCTATAGGACATGTTTAAATGTTTGTTACTTCTGTAATTAAAAGAGTAACACTATGCACATAACATTTTTAGTTGCAAAGACCATGCCCAGTGAAGACAAGATCTGTTTTTCTATTTGTGAAATATTGTTTGGATTCCTGCTTTTATTTTATTTTGGTCTTTTGTGTATTAAACTTAACTCTATTTGGAGATCTTGAAAAATTGCTTCAGTTAGAGAGAGGTGCAGGGCTGGTCATATACTGAGGCCCTCTCCACATAAATAACCTTAATGATATCTGCAGTGCGCTGGCTTTAATACACTTTAATGTGCTTTGATTCAGTCGGATACAGACTGGCAGCGGGCCAGGATCTCAGAGCACAGACTGGGCCACTGAAGGAGACACTTGAACCATAATTATGAGCATTAGTTCCACCTCTGCTCCTCTCAATATGACACTGTGGAGAGGATCCATCATGAAGCAGGCTCCTGGAAAGCACAACTAATCGTCCTATCAAGAATCTTATTTGTATTTATTTGTTCAGATCATTCTTCAGCAAAAGAGCGTCAAGATCAATCACAAAACAATTGGTAACTTGGAAAGGCTGCTGTTATGTAGGCATTAGAATGCTACACTTGGTTTTAAAACTTGCTAACATTATGTGATTTTTGTTTCCACTGGGATAGTGGAAACACAGCAATGATGATTTTACATCAGTATACAGTTCACAGTCCACAACTGAAGCACATTCAAAAGAAAAAAGATTAGAACAGCAAAAACAAATTCATTTCAAAACATCTATGTATTTATACTAGATGTTATTATATTAAAATATTTAATATAAAACATTCTATTATCTAAACAAGAGCCCAACCAAAGCATAATTACAATTCTGATATGACATGATTGGCCTTGGAAACCTAAATCTGATCATTCTGATTGTGTTTTATATTTTCCAGGTACGTGCCACTGGGACTTTTGACATTTTTGAAGTGGCTCTCAATGGTGGTGACGACCGTTTTGAACAGCCTCATCGAGGAGTTCAGCCGTCTCCCCACTGCAGAATGGAGAACATGGCTGAGGCAATGGATATCAACAACGTGGACATCCAGACACTGCTTCACAACTTCAAGTGAGCTTCAAGGAGAGGAGACACACCTGCAGGGATGGGCCTAGCTCAGGCAGAAGATGCTGCCTCTGTGTCAGGTTCTCCTCAGCCTGTGAGGGAAACCTCCTGATCCTACTTAACAACAGAGGAGACACATGATACTGTCCATTGAGCAAAGATTTTAAGATTATACTTGAGTACAATTCTTCACAGACGTTCTTGCACTGTAGCAAAAACACTTACTGACCCTGTACATATACATTTATATAACTTAAAGGTGCAACTTTAATGGTGAAGAATGTGTCATCTGATTTTTTTCCATGGAGACTTTATTGCTTTTCCCTGAAATATTCCACAGTAGGATTAATTATCTCCGCCAAGGAGATTATGCGATCGAGTCGGTTTACTTATTTATTTGTCTGTGGACAGGATTTCTTGGAAATACTTTATTGCTTTTCCCTGAAATATTCCACAGTAGGATTAATTATCTCCGCCAAGGAGATTATGCGATCGAGTCGGTTTACTTATTTATTTGTCTGTGGACAGGATTTCTTGGAAAGTACTGGACAGATCTTCATGAAATTTTTACCAAAAGTAGATCTTGGCCCAAGGACGACTCCATTAAATTTTGGTGATGATCCGGATCTGGACCTGGAATCTGGATCTGGATATACAATCTTAGTGAGATTTCTTGGAAACTACTGGACAAATCTTCATGAAATTCTCACCTGGTTTTCTTATATTATTATTATTATGTCATTTAGCTAAACTAACTTGAATATTTTAGTATTATCAGTAATTTAAATGAAAAAATGTAGTAGTCAATAACAGAGAACTACATGTCTTAAATATAGTCATATTTATTTTTGATACAGTGGGCCTATATATTGTTAATTAAGACCACAAAATGTATCTAATTTTAAATTAAATATAAGTTTTAATTCAAGTAAATGGGCCTAATATATAGGCAATGTTATATTTGTATAATTTTTATTATATAATAAATGTATTCATAAATATATTAATAAATAAATGGGCCTGTTAATTTCACAGATTAGAAAACAACCTTGTTTGGAGAAGGGAGGAGTGCCCTGAGCTCTGCCCTGCATCACCACCAGAACACGGTTGGTTGACTTGACATGAACAGACACAGAAAGTTAAATATTTTCAACTTTGGCAAAATTTGCGTGCCCCTCCCTTTTGGGTGCGCATCAAACGCACAATTCGCAGGTTCATGTCGCTCACTTCGCGTCTTGAAGTGAAGACTTGAGCGTCTTGAGCCGCGCGATTCACTTCTTTCGCTCCGCAGAATTTTTTTTGTGCGTCAACGCGCCTTTACATAGGGTTAAAATGTAAATCATTTGCGTTGTTCGCAACCATTCGCGCTTGGTGTGAACATGGCTTTAGACCTGTTGAGTCGACTCTTCTCTGAAGTATTTCTGCAGTTAAAGATCACTAAACAGCAGAGACTTTGATTAACACACACAGGGACGCACTGGCTGCTCCCCTGCATGGCCGACCAGTGCTTCAGGACTGCTGGGAGACCGATTTGTGTTTAGCAGTGAGAGTGACGGGGGGAGGGTCTTTCACGTGAGGGATGTCACCAAGATGACCCCGAGTTCACAAAGCCTCATACATCAACCTCCCTGTCGTCCATGTGAGCTGGTCTGGGCTTAAAATGCGTCCAAAATGAGCAGATGACTAAAAGGTGCTACAATATTTATAAAACATATGGCTTTAAGTTTACTGTTCTTAGGCACCATTTTTATCATTTTTTGACATCCAAAAATATAATGTTTAGAACTAATACTATGACAACTGTGCAAACTATTTTAAAATAGCACTCTGAATTCCATGTATTCATTTTAAATGGATTACTTATTTTACTGGGTTTATTAATTGTGACATACAGTAGCCCTAAATAAAATAATAAACTCTTATAATATAGCTAATGTAGCACTAGAGCTATAACACAATGTGTGTGTGTGTGTAAAAATTAAACTAAAAATATACTTTTCAACTGCTGTCATTTTGGTCCATAAAGACAGTTGTCCTAACTCTCTGGATACAAATTATCTGCAGTCTGTATATGACTCTTGGTGACTGGGGAAGATGACACCATAACTGCTAGCGTCTGACAGGTTAAAGAGAATATTAAGCAGAACAATGTCTTGTTAAATCAATATTAAGAGCTCAAAAAATCACATGAAGGCTGTGGAGTCTGTGTCAGTGGTGCTGTAACCCACCAGTCTCAGGGGCCTGACCCCCTACTCCCCAGTGCTAATACTCATTAAACCAGCTGTCATCACCTCCCAAATCTGCCTATGCACCAAACCTGTTGCTGTAAGAGTTCGCGAGGGACACTGTGAGGCAAACTGTGTCAGAGAAACAGAGATTTGAGTTGTAAAATAAGCTTTGTCAGGGTCAGACTGGAGCCAGAATAAACACATGCAGTGTCAGCAGTTGTTCCACTTGACGGGCAGTTATGAGCTGTAAGGTGAACTGTGAGGGAGGACTGTGTTAGCAACAAGACACCCCAAAACACAATGTTGAGGAATGAGGGAAGCTTTAGGCTCTACTGACAAAGAATACTCACACTGCAATGGGTATATGGTCCGAAGTGATTGTGCTTTTTTGCTGTAAGGATTCCTACAATTAATTTAGCTTAGTTTAAAGTGTAAAATGCAAAGTCAGCAAGTTATTTTACTGTTAACTGAATTTAACATACTATAAAAAGGGCAAATGTAACCATTGTTATTATTAATTACTCACTTGTGCAGTCCTTGTTATTGCTATTGTTGTTGCAATTATCAGATATTATAAAACAAACAACCACTGTTCCTCAATCATGCAGAAAAGTTTCTGCCAACAATAGTCAATAAGAAATAAGATCACATAAGTCAGCAACCTTACTAACAAGAAAAGCAGACCAGTGCCAAAAACAAAGTCAGAATAATTCGCAACAGACCAAATGTTCGAAATGCAAATATCAAGTGTCAAGAAAGAAGTTTAGATTTTGGGTTGGGTTTTGCGTTATGATAGTTGAACTTTCCAAAACAAATGAAACTGGAGAGACCACTTCCTTCACATCCTCAGAAAGCTTCAAATGGTGATTTTAAGGTTCAACATCAGACTTATAAATGATATCTGCGCACAATGTCAGGAGAAAAAAGATATGGGCTTAAACATTTGAATTCTTTGGAGTATATTAAAACCTTTTTATGAATTAAAGGCACACAATGAATGCTTCAAGATAAATGATAGTTATGTTTCTTTGTACAGTTACTATTCATATCGGTAACTTTAACTAAACCCCAAATTAACGACAATTTTCAATAATCTGTAATGAAGGTTCCTAAACATGAAGATTCAAGGCTTCAACTTCAAACCTCTGAGTACAATAACAGGATGTCTTTGTAGTGTGAGAAACAATGCCCCTCACTAAATAATTCTCAGTCATAAATTTATTTCTAGTGTAAGAAACATGCCTATATAATCTTGCCACTTTTTAAATTAGCTCTTTGAACTACACTGCACAGGTTCTCTGCTAGAATGATTTTACCAGTTTACCAAAACTGAAACTGATGACAGCTTCCTGTCTAACTGTTGAAAATGATCAGTTATCAAAAGAAAAGGAAACTTGTTTTTTCCACTTGAATACTTCACATTATGGTACAAATGAAACAATGTAAACAGCCCATTGTGCCCCCTTCCCCCCTCCAGGAAATAACTGAAGTGGTTATCAAAACATAAATGTTTTAATCAGGAGCTATAAGAGTCAAACAGCACTTGCCCCAGAATAGGCCACACCTACCCACTGTGTTTTGATAGCCTTTGTCTCACCTCATTCTTTGGAGGTTCACATAACTACGTGACTACAAGATAAGACAATGCACCCAATTTGTTTCTACCAACCTAAGTCCTGTGGGAGTTTTCCTGGCAACTACTTTCTCCTCTGGACACAACGTAATGTTACAACAAAAATACAGTGTTGAGTTATTTTGGGACAGGGCTAGTGGTGACTGAAGGGGCAGAGAAAGTCTTTGACCTTTTGGAAACTTTATTGTGTGAATACAGCGGGACTTGGACGGCTGGTTTCCTATCATCCCTTCCTGTGACGCAGGACTGGGCACTCAGATGTGGTGACTGGGCTGCAGAGAAAATACCCAGGATCTAGGGCTGCACGATATATCGA
>KN503022.1:8303-21551 GCA_000787155.1 Scartelaos histophorus | reverse complement strand
TAAATAAATAATATAATATAATAAAAATAATAAAACTTGAATAAAATACCAGGGAATGTACAATCCTCAGTCTATTCTAACTATTTTGGCAGGAGAGTCCTGTCAGTATGTCAAAACACAAACACAATTCCAGGTATGTTTTTGATGAGGGAAAATAAAGTATAACACGGATGAGAAAATGGTGTAATTTGAGCCCTTCTATCTCTGTTGTTTCACAGCTGATGTCAAAGTGCAGCATGAACTCATCTTAGTGTGTGCTTTATGACCCCCTATGTACCTGGTAATATCCATGTACGCGCATATATGAAACATTGATGTGCACATTTCTGTATATTTATGTCATCATTTCATGGGCCTTTAGATTAAAATCGGGAGGGTTTTACTCGCGTTTCAGTCGCTCAAATTATATATGATTCTCATTTATGGAGAATTCATCCATGTAATTTCCCTCCATCTCTGGGTCTGTCCTTTAGGCTTCTGGAGTAACCGCGGCGATTTCCATGTGATTTGTGAAGACGGTATTTGGAAACATTTGGCAATCACAAAGGCCCTGTGCCCGATTTCTACTATTTTCAAACAGAAGCTCCAAGAGGAATTCAAAGCCATAACTTCAAATACTTTTTCTAGCGCTCACAACTCTTCCCATCATCCAGATAATACATGCGTTCGAGTTGTTAGAACACAGTACAACTTTCATACTGCAAAGTTGAGTTTAAAGTCAGGAAAACCAACAAATCCAAGTGCATGCTTTCTTTTTTGCACTCTTTTGCATCCCCTTCCTTTTTTTTAGGAATTGCATTTTTTTCCTCAATATATGCAAACTTTCCAACAAGGAAGGTGGGGCAGTTTTGGATATATTTTACTATAAGACACAATTATTGAGAAATCCATGGTACATTTGCTGGGAATCCAACATTAGTTTTTGGTATCCCGTATTTTGAGAACTTTTGACCATTTAAAGGCAGAATATTTCTTTTTGAATTGCAAATTGCCACATGCTTGGTGTTCTCCATCGCAGTCACTGAACAACCTGATCTAAGCATTACAACGTCAACTGTCCATCTACCATCTCTGTATCAGAAGAAGTATTGTTGTCAGTTTTTGTCACCGTGGCGTCGGTGTGACCAGTTGAAATGTCCCCGTAGTGTTACATCATAACAGAAGATTTGTAAAGGCTCTGCGGAGGGCTGTAGGCTATGGGCTTCCTCTGGTTCTCCATCTTTGATTCTGGTCCACTGCTGCTCACTTTTGTCACTGTTTCACTGTCAAACTGTCACCAAGTTGAGCTCTTTACGCGTTTTGTGGAAAATATTCATGCCGAAATCCTGCAAAAAGGAAATGCGCTGTGATCTGGCATAACATAATGACCGCCCACCCAATATGGAGCTCTATAACCAACTAATAATGATAATGTATTTTGTATTCTGGCTAAATGATGTGTTAATACCAGCATTTGACATCCAACTTACAGCTGTATTTCCTAACCACAACAGGCTAGTCATGTCAGTCTGATTTAAGTATAGTTGATTTTAGATACCAAAACAAAATAATACTTTTTTAAAATACCACTGCCTCTAAAATAGCCAAGGGCAGAACTAAAATGTAGATTTTTTTTCAAAATTGTATTCAGAAAGTTTGAATTCATAATGTTGCTTAGGTAAAAGAAATGATAAAAATGTGAATTCATGAAATAATTTAATTTTTTGTAGTGTCTATAATCATGAATAAATGCAAAAGGAAAAAAAAGTGCAGTTAAAGTTTTGGCGATTTGGCTAATTCAGTCATTCAGCCATCATGAACTGCCTATATCAAAATGTACAAATTTTTCACATTTAACACATAACTTAAGGCAATTTTCACTTGTTGCATAGTTAATCATATTCACAGCATGTGCTATGATGTAATGGTAATTATGCTATTGCCTCTGTCATAATTTGGGGCTTGATTGCATGAGTATATTTGGTAAATATTAAATGAATGAACCATAAGAAAAAGCGCCCACCTCATCTCCATAACAAAGAAGGGCATTATTTGATAGTCTAGGCATTTTCATCCTAATAAAACTGTTTTATACAAAGATCCCACCCCTGTCTGGGCAAAACACTGATTAATTCACTAAATCTTGTGGAGAAATTGCCCTGAGGGTCCTGAAATGACTTTAATCCTCTTTCTGTAGTCACTTTGAAAAACAAAACAAAGTGTGTGATTCGCAGCCTTTGAGACGTGATCCCTCTAATCAGTGCCAAAGTCCAGTAAATAGTTGGCTTTTTAATGGCATCCGCCGGCCTGTTTCTCACACGCACTGTTGTTTGATCTTTATATTTGACAGCGTGTAGTGGCTATTATTCAGCACTAACTTTATTTGAAAACAGCTGGAGCCTTCATACTGTTCTGTATATCTATAGACTCTGTGGGGAGCTTTTATGCACTGGATTAAACAAGTCTGGGCTATTCTGTGGTGTTATTTACACTTTCAGACCTGAAAATGCAATAAATTATGTGTACAGGCATTTTAAACCTTGTTTTTCTAATGTTATAGAGCTGATGTAGCAAGTGCATATGGTTGGTTTGTCTATTATTGTCACTCAATATATATGTTGCTCAACATATAAATTGAGCAGTTCATATTAACATGTGGTCTAGAACAGTTATGCATGCACACTAATTGAGATTGTTATGCATGCACACTAATTGAGATTGTTATGCATGCACACTAATTAACATGCAATTAGGAGCCAAATTCAGTGCATTTAAGGTGCATTGTAATGTAACCATACCCATGGAGATAAGCCAGGTAACAGGTCAGCTCTGTGGAGAAGCCCGTTCACAAGAAGAATGACACGGTTTTCAAGGTATTTCAGCAGTATTAACACAAAAAATGCTATACAAACATTCCAGTCAAAGTAATATATCTGAAGAGAAGCAGGAAAGTTACATATGGTGATACAAAAATGAACAATAACCTTGCTTGATCTTGTGCAGTAATGTCAAAAGCCAATGTTGAAAATGACCTTCCTAACTCTGTTTCATTCACCATTAATCTGCTGCACGCTTTGTGTCATTTTTCTCATTTAAGACAAAGGAAAAAAAAACTGCCCTCCCCATCAAAGCCGCTCTTATCACTGGATTCAACCCTAGTCAGACTTCAGCTGCAGTGCCACCCAAATGACAGAGGTCTTACCCCACACACAATTAGGACTAGACACTGAGCCAGTTTAGCTCCAATGCTTCAAGTTATTAACCGCTGGTAATTACATTTGCATTTTTCGTGCCTGGATCTGAGAGGGGTTTTTCTGGACTTGGATGTGATTGTAGACTCAGGATTGTCAGTTCTGCCCGGTGGAGATACTTGTGATCCCACCCCAGAGAATGAAGAGGGTCAGGGTGGAGAGAGGGCGCAGCATCACTGTCTTCTGCAAAGTTAAACCCCGTCAATGGCATCAAAGCTCTGCCACAGACTTAGAGAGGCTAGGCTGTTCAGAGAGTGGGATGTCACTGAGATGACACCAAAAACTGTGCGATTGGGAAAAAGTGACTTTAATGTATGGCTTTTCTGTGCTACTGGAGAATGAGAATATGGACTAGGATTTTATCACATTGGGTTATTTAAGTAACTGGGTGTCAACTTCCTTTATCTGGCACATTTTTCTAAATTTTAATAAAATGTTAAGTACAGTGTGATAACTGAAAGGCCATATGTTAACACTACTTTCTGATCTACGTTAAACTTTGTCTCCTCATCACAAACATACCTGGAGTTGTTTTTTGTTGCTTCATTCACACATGCTTAACAGAAAAATCTGAATATTATTTGAGTTTTTCTCTCAAACAGAAAACACTGTGTTCGACCTTGTAATGTTGAGTGGTACTACAGGAAGCTTTCCACTGTCTTTTTTAAACTCCGTACACTTTCACTAGAATAATTTGCATGATTTCAGCCCTGCAAAATGCCAATCTCTACTGAACTAAACTTAAATACTGGAATCTACTGCTCCATGACATTACAAGGTGAAACAGAGCATTCTGAGCTTTGGAAATGTAGACAGACTAATAATAAAAAGTTACTCAAACATGTGTGAATGAAACAAAACACAACTCCAGGTATGTGGTTGATGAGGTAACACCATTACAACACTCTCAAGAACCAATTCTGTCTAATATAGAGCCTTTAAAATAGTTATGAATACAAAAGTTGCACTTATGCTCTGTCTGTATTTCAATTTCCAACAATATGATGGCACAGAAAACTATTGTGCGATAATGCGTTTCACAACAGCACCAGGAAACCTCCCGATGGGAATATCACTCCTGCCATCCAAATAATATATTGGTTTGATCTGATTCCCATGCAGTTCAAACTATCTATATTTCAGGCTTTATTGCTTCTTTGTATCGCTTTATTCGACAAAGACAAAAGAATAAAATGCATCTGCAGGTCTTGAAAACAAGACTATGTAGTGCAAAGCTCTAGGGCTCTGTGGGGCCTACCTGTTCACTGTTTTCTATCTGCAGGAAAAGCATCTACAACAGACCTCTCAGTCTCTTCTCCTCACAGTTCTGGTAAAAGCTCACACATCTTTATTAATTCAGAGGCCCTCACTGTGTCTGGAGATGGCTTGGGCCTCTCCTGTCAGTTTGTCTCTCAGAATAAATAAATGAAACGCAACTGGAACTCAAGATGAAGATGGCTAACAATGTGGTCTGAATTGTAGACTAGGGAACACAATTCTAGTGTTACTCTTCAGCAATAAGTTATTTTCAAATGAATAAACATTAACGATGATGTATTTCAACTCGACAGCCGGTTAGGTGCACTCGGGGGCCCGGTACGTGACATGTAGAGAAATGTTATTGTAAATATAGTCTAGTCTTTCCTCCATTTTCTTTTCTAAAGGCGACAAAGAAAAAAATCTGTCTCTTTCACTGAATAGTACTAGAATTTTACAAAGGTTTTAGGAAAAATGCCCTTTCTAATAGATCCTTTATCACGATTATGCATTCTGGGTTCAAATAAATTGTCTATCAAATGCTGGTGCACTGAAAAGATAACCTTCCATTTGCACTGAATATTGCACTTTAAGAAATTAGGAAAAACTCTAATTTCTTCATATCAAACTTTTTGTGATATATATGTAAATGCATATTGATTTAGCATAGGTATCATGATGTAAGCATTTAAAAATAACTATTAATAACTTTATGGACCTATTAAATCAAATCCCATACTTCTTCTAATTACAAAGCTTTGAATATTGGCCAAAAATAACAGGTCCATATTGCACTATTTTCTGTCTTAAAATGTTATGTTGTTTCCTCATATTTCCTCATACTTTCAGTTGTGTTTTGTTTCATTAGTGCACGTTTAATACACAAATCCTGCATATTTACACTGTGTTTTTCTCTCAAACTGAAAACAATCTGCCTTGTGATGTCATGTGGTAAGGATTAAGGATTATATGCTTGAATAAAACAAAACAGAACTCCAGGTATGTTTTCGAGGTAACAACATTGTAACATGGCTTCAAGCTTTACAAGACTCAATTTTGCGTATTATTAGACCTTTAAAACTGGACGTTATGCACTAGAGACTCATTTCCAGACCAGGTTATTAGGTTAATTATCAGCTGTTGTGCACTGATTTGGCTTTTACTTACTAATCAATCAGGAAACAGGAACAGAGAATCTTCCGAACAGACGATGGTTTGTTTTAAATTCAACTAGCACTGCGCAGAAAATAGCAATATAAACAAGCACGCTAGCTCCTTATTTTGTCTAATGCATTCTGATTTACGCCTAATGGATGAAGGTCTGGGTGTGTGCAGGAGACAGAGTCATACCTGCGTTATTACTGGTAAAACCAATTGCGTCTGTCTGCCTCGTCCACTTTGTATCCATCAGCATCGGGTCTTTAACAAACAAAGCAGATCCGGTTCGGCGACAGACTGCACAACAACAACAAACAGAGATGAAGCAACATAACATTTGATTATGTTCAGTGGCTGGGAGAGAGACAGATGTGAATCCAACAAGCCTATCTGGAATTAATGAGGCTATAAAAACTATTATGATGTCGCCGTCTCTCTCTAATGCAGCACCGCCATGTTTTTACAAAGGAGCTTAACGCTATCAATAAATGTGGTCCGGGAAAAGTCTTCTTAAAAGCATCACTCCAGGCAAATGTGTTGTTTGTGGTTTTGGCGAACTATAATACTCGGCTAGATACTTCACGCACATCTTTCATCGATATGTGGAGAAGTTCATAGTGCTCATTTGGAGTCCCTCTATAGTATTTAGAAGGCTGTTTTTTATTTTAAAGAAAAGAATAATACAATAAAGATTCATATTATTTATATTTCAGAGCACTACGATATGCCTAATGCTTCATGGGTCCTGCTTTTCCCATTCTGATACCCATATTTATACTTTGACTTTAAATATCTGCTGCTGGTACATAACAATACTACTATTAAGTATTATTAATATTGCATAACTGTTTATCCTGCAAGATGTCTTCCCCTAATGTCCATGTCTGATCCGTAGTAAAAGAAACATTAAATTCAGTCAACTGGACAAAAGTTTGTGAAAATGTTTCTCCAACCTTCCAAACAGCTTCTTCAGTTCTGGTCAAATTGCCAGTGGACACTGAAACTACCAGCCTTATTTCTGTTTGTTAGCTAACAAATACAAACTGTAAACAACATCTTCACTATAAAAACAGAATAAAATGTTTTCTTTTACTGTGTTTGTCCTGCAAGTAGATAGCAACAGCTTTGTAAGAATCGGTTTCAAAGATTATGAGACTTTCTTGGCCGACATCAACTAGTCAATAGTTTTATTAAATTCAAATAAAAACCCAAGCAGGATGTCAGGCGAATAGATCCACTATATAGGAACCAATCCAGCACATTTTCCTGGATTAGCAGCTCATTTTCCTGGATTAATTAATGTTTTATACTAGTATCAGTATTTTCCTATACATCATTGCTCGTCACCACCAAGACCAATGAGAGTTCTGAAGATGGCTTGAACCTCGCCGCCTAAAAATCTTTAAAAATCTTTAAAAATAACCTAAATTGCTAATCTTAGCCTTCTCACTCACCTACTCACTAACTCAGCTAAAATAAAGGAATAAACCAGGAGGACACAACCTTGCTTAAAGTCGTTCTAATCCCATCTATAAACATATTCCAATTCTCTACAAGTGCTCTGATAATATCCACTTAATATCCAAACAGCTTGATGTCATTTAACGCCTGCGTACTATAGATATCAAAGTCAAGACGCTTCTCTTTGTGTAAAGTATCTGATAAAACCAAGTGAATGCATCCAATAACTCAGTATTATCTTTACTTGTTGGCAAAATGACAGGACATCTAAAAGAACATTTGATGTATGGATGGAAGTTATATCCCATCTTAAAATATCAAGAGAAGTTTTACCTTAGCAGAAAATCTTTGAGGCTGGGCTCTAGGAGATATGAGCTTTGACTGCACAATATTTCACGTTATTGTTTTTGAAAAAGTGTAAATACAGTAAATGTATCTCAAATGAGCTTATTTTACAGTCCACAGATTTCTATTAATTGTTGGATCAGGTAAATGTCGCAGAGCAGAGTTTTATAAGCCAATTAGGATGATACAATAAATTTAATATGTTGCTATGACATGTTGGCTTTGGTTATAATGACATTCTGAGTGAACTTTTTATATCATAGTCTAAGTGATTATGCCACCCTCTTTACTGAATGTCATCGTGGTTTACAAGTTAAAAGGTGCAGGTTTAAAGGTTCTAAAGGTTAAAGGTTTTTATGCAAAATTGACTCTTCAAAGCTTTTAGTTATGTTATAATGTTGCCTCATCAAAAACATAACTGTGGTTGTATTTTGCTTCATGTACATGTTTGAGTAATTAGTCCATCTACATCTCCAAAGCTCAAAATGCTCCGTTTTGCACCTTGTGATGTCATGAAGTTGCAGTTTTCAAGGTAGTTCAGCAGAGATTGGCAATTCCTAGGGCGGAAATCATCCAAATTATTCTAAGTGAAGGTGTATGGAGTTTAAAAATGCAGTGGAGCACTTTCTGTATTACCATATGATATCACAAGGTAGAACAGGAGCCTAAATATGCAGGAATTGTGTTAAACATGTGAAATAAAATATAACAATTCCAGGTATGATTGTACGGAGGAAACAACATTACAACATAGAAAAGAAAATAGTGTGATATAGGCTCTTGAAAATGGCTTCCTTACATTTCATTACCTATTGAAGTATTAGTGTGAAAATATTATAGAAAAATAATATTGAGATTGTAAAATACGTTACACTTTCTTATTTCAATAAAAGCTGAATATCTTTGCGGCTGCTGTTCAGAATTCTAGCGGAGTTATGTGTCGTCAAATGCCACACGTAAATCTCCACTTTCCAACTATTGACATAAAGTACATCTCAAGAACCTGACCTCCGCACACTCAGTCGTTTTACTTCAATCAGAGCTGCTGTTATTCTCTTGAAGCCCCCCGAATGCATCTTTTCTTTGTTTCAAGGGCAAAATGCTAATAATAACATGTATTTACCCGCGTCGTCTATGTGCAGAGCTGAGCGGATGCATGTCTTTTCAAAGAGTCCTTCATTGTGGAACAGTTACTTTGGAAACAGGTGCTTGGCGTGTTTACTGCATCTTTTCACCAAATATTTAGGCTTTTGTTGCACGCCATTAAATGAGGTTCGACAAGGTGAAGGAGGGAGTTAAAGTACAGCTAAAATCATGATTTTAAAATGATTTTCCTTATGCATGGTCCATGGAGAGCTTTGTATTCAATGTATTTATGCCTCATATAAAGGTTTATTGTATATTCATAGCATAGAGTGATTATTTTCAGTGTGCATAAGAAATAGTGTGTAGAATATAGAATAGAAGTGTGCATGATTATTTTCAGTGTGCATAAGAAATAGGTCTAATCTGTTTACAAATTACTTGAGCAGAGCCACAACTAGCCAGTGGGCTGTTTGAGGTGGGAGAGATATTAAAAATGTAATGCAGTTGTTGTTTTGGTGATGTGCAAAATTAGAATATCAAGTATACCGTCTGCAATAAAAAACTATAATCTTATAAAAGAGCTCATAACAAATAAAAATAACAAAAACCTGCAGTGTGTACCCTTGTGTTTAATTCAGTTTAGTGTGATACTTGAACCTCATGAAGTTTTAGCACATTAGATCGCTACATATTGTGTTAGAACTAAGTGCACAACATTTCTAGATCAGCCAATAACTCGTCTCTATGGAGATGTTGTCTTTGTTTTAAATGTCCCACAGTACAACAATAAACATCTTATTTTACATTTAAGTGTTTTAATGAATATAGACAAGTTTAAATGCTATACTACAGAATACTGCAGGTAAAGCAATAACATATTAACAGAGAGAAGCAAGTCAAGTCCAGAAAAATGAGAGCATGAGAATAATAATGTAGTGCTGTCAATCGATTAAACTATTTAATCGCAATTCATTTTGAGGATGTCATAATTAACTTGCAATTAATCGCAAATGAATCACATATTTTTGTCCCCTAAATAATTATTTGTCCCCTAAATAATTATTTGTATCAACATAGAAAAGTGGATAGTCTTGGTTTGTGCAAATGTTTTCTATTGCAAAACAGAACAGTTGTCAGTGAGACAACTTTGTGCTCAGTGTTCCACTCTCTGGCTACTTTCATGAAGTGCTCTGCAACAGTGTCAGCGAAGTGCCTCTCTTCTGTCTTCATAAGGGTCAAAGCGGCTGAAGTTCCTACTGTAGGGTGAAATAATGTGCTGTGACCCCCCCCGAGGTAGTTCTCATTACTGAGGGGCACTCAGTAATCTCCAGTTACGACTGTGTTTGTCCCAACTCCTGCTGTATTAAGTGTTGCACTGAGGATTTTAGAACTGTGCCATGCTCAAGCCATGCCTAGTGTTCTAAGGCCCGCACTCACACTGATATGCTGTTAAAATTGTTTTGCGTTAAGTAGTTAATAAAGCAATATTTTTGATTTTGATTGCAGTGATGATGGCCCTCCCCCTGGCGGGCAAGCCCCTCCTAAGAGCACATCCAACATGCTATTGTCCCTTCCCTACAGCTGCCCAAGTCCACGGGTCTTCCATTAGAAAAATTACACAATGCACCTTTAATTTTTCTTTTTTTTCTTTGCATCCCTGCTGGTCAACTGTAAAAATGCCCCATATCCATAATACATTTTTGCTTGTAGTTATTCATTGAATTTAATCCAGTGTTCAGTGTTGTATTAGACTTCATAGTCCATTACATTCAGGCCTGGATCATGCAATTGTGATATGAATTTAAACTCTCTAGGCCAATCCTGTGTTCATTAAACAAACAGGAAATGAAGGTGTTTTTCACCAGCATGCCAAAAGGAATACTGATCATTTTTTTGTGAACCTATGTGCCTAGATGTGACGTTCTAAATGTGAGCACATTTGGACCAAAAACCAGAGATGGGACGTGTTTTACAAACACACAGTCAAAGTGGTGGTGAAGTTTTGATCCAATATGACTGACTTTCTGTTCATCATAGAGTCATCTTCATCATAGAGCCATGTGTGACTCGTCTCATTGTTCTCCATCATTGTTCTGAATTTATCTGCATAGGCCAAACTCCGCTTATCCCCACTGCCATAGGGGTCCACTTCTAAGTTGTGCTGTTGAGTTGGGTCACTTTTGGTCATTGTTGCAAAGTCTGCTTTATCAAATTTTTCACTAGATCAGTCATTCCCGTTCCCACTTTTGGAACTTTTTGTCAACGTTTAGGCCCTCAAAATCACAATTGTATGCAAAGAAAAAATAATAATAGAAAAGAAGAAACCGGCAAATAACAATAGCCCTCACCAGATATTCTGTTACTGGGTCGGGTAAAAACAAAACAAGATATTCAGTTACATCGCCCACCCTTGTATCAAATAAATGAGACAGCTGGATTTTGTCAAAACTTTTTGTGTGGGAATCCCATTACCATTTTGTTTTCACTAACAACCATGTCCAAAACTCAAACCAGACAGCTGAATGTGAGAAGTTTATTCTTAATGCATGACACTATTTTATCCATACATATCAAGACTAGGGGTGTGCAAAAATATAAAAATATATTGATACTAAATTTGGTGATACAGTATGATTATCAGAAGAGGTTTATCAATATATTGCCAAGTTGTCATCTTTTAGCTTTTTTTTTTTTTTTTTTTTTTTAATAAGGCGCCATTTTGAGTACTTTGTATAATAAATCTATAATTTTGTTGCTTATTTAGTGACAGGAAACTTGTTTATGCAATATACCTGATATATTCACCGTTTAGATGAAAAATGTAAAATGTATTTGGTTCTTCAACGAACAGCAACATATAACGGAGTATCATGTACAATATCAATTATAACATGTATCTATATCATGATAAATGCATCATGAGGCATTTATCGAGTATTGCATCAAATTACGAGGGACCCTGTGATTTCCAGCCTTACTTAACACGTCCTTCAAACATCCCCTGTGCCAGCCTCTCTGAAAACTATACATCTGACCCTCATGTGTGGTACCAGGGGACTCTCACATGATGATCCTGTCCCATTTGCTCTCTCTCCCCTCTCCCTCTCACCCCCACTGTGTCTGTTAGTGGAGATTTGGGTGAGACAGGGGTGTGGACAGCCATATTAGTGACCTTCTCTGGTGATCGCCTCCTGTGTACATCACTTCTCTGCAGTGTCAGGCCACGATACTTTGTCATCTTCTCATCATCATCATCATCATCATTGGCGTCCCCCTGACTCGTGCTCCCAGGACACTCTCAGTCCATCTTAAACACCAGTGTGCAGGTCTCAGACAGCTGTATTTGGGCTAACCGTGGTGGCGGTGATGGCACGAGAAAATATAGGGGCACACCTTGACTGCTTTATAAAGTGCTCAGTTGATCCGCTCAGGGCAGTGGAGCAGAGGAGAGCAGAGGAGAGCGGGCTCACCTCCAGCAAAAGACCATAATGCAGCCAGGCATGGCCCACAGGGGTTATCTGGAAGTAACTATGCCAATTTTAGTAACTGTGGTGCTAGGAAACTCTTGAGTTAAGTATATAGAAAATAAAAGTCAGCAGAATAATATTGTATGTCTATAATTTTTATTGTGCATATGTTTGAGTAATTCATTATTATTATTCTGTCTACATTTGCAAAGCTCATCATGTTTTGTCCCACCTTGTGATGCCATGTAGTGGTAGTTTTCAGCTCCTTTTACCTTTAGTTCAGTAGAGACTGGCAAAACCAGGGCTAAAATTATCAACAGAAGGTGTATGGGGTTTAAAAAATGCATAGGAGCACTTTTACAACATGATATCACAAGGTGAAACAGTTTTCTGTCTGTGTGAAGCCCTCATCCAAAATCTGCAAGATGTGTGTGTTAATCATGTTTGAATGAAACAAAATTAAACTCCAAGCATGTTTGTGGTGAAGAAACAACATGGATCAGAAAATTACATAATAAGAGCCCTTCATGGTATAGAATATGAAAGTGTATGAAAGTGTATTTTGGGGATCAGTACTTTTGTTTTGCAATAGTGAGGAGATTTTTGCCATTTTATATAATATTATAATATTTGAGCTGTAGATGGTAGAATAAATACTATGGCTAACTATTGGTTAGCTACAGCTACTACTACAGCCTTTTTTTTTATATTACTGTAACTTAAAAATGGGTTTAGTGGGATTATCCTGCTTTGTGTCAGTGGTATAAAGCAGTTTCGATATCATCATTTATCACAATATATCTTTAACATTTTCAGATGGGTCCTATGAGCCTATGGAATATGCTTAAAGGAATCACTCAGTCTTAAGGCCGCCACACACTGCAGAATCTTTCAATCTTAAACGATTTGTATGCAACAAAAAGCCCAAACCACAGACAGGAGAAGAATCTGATGAGATTTAAAATCTCCGATCGCAGAGACTGCTGCGGGATAAGACTGCATAAAACGGTCTAAAGTTGCCCTCTGTGTGCTATGTCTAAGTGAAATGTTTCTGCGTGGAAACGAGCGGCCAGAGGCTGACAGAGCAGTGAGCGAGGGTCCTCCTCACACTCTCCTGTGTGGAGGTTTAGGATAAAGTAGCTAGTCACCATTAGCCAGTGTGTGAGTCAAAATAAGAGCTGTAGGATACCACCGCAGCCAGGTGCACCCATTCCAACTTCTTGATTGGCAAAAGGTTCCTGCTG
>KN503020.1:3671-16795 GCA_000787155.1 Scartelaos histophorus | reverse complement strand
ACCACCCTGGCCCCCCCTTACCTCCGTTTGGACCAGGTAGTTGCGTTGTGTGCGGATATGTTTTAGGAAATCCAGGACGCTCACTGTGCTTTTGTCCTTGATCTGTTGCAGCATGCTGTCAATGACGATGTATGTTCCTGTGCGGCCAACCCCTGCACTGTAAAATGCATAGAAAAAAACTGTAAGAACCAAGGTAGACCTATAAGGGGAGCTCTTAACCATAAACTACAAAGGAAAGTGGAGG
Organism: Scartelaos histophorus; assembly: GCA_000787155.1. NCBI lineage: Eukaryota > Metazoa > Chordata > Actinopteri > Gobiiformes > Gobiidae > Scartelaos > Scartelaos histophorus. The sequence continues at coordinate 16,551 of KN503020.1, read as the reverse complement.
GTCTGCTACGATTAAAACAAAAATTTCAGGCAAAGCAATAACATCTCCACAAGGAAATGACAGACCCAGTCCTCCAGTGATACCTGCAGTGCACCAGGACGGGGCCCATGTCTGCAGTCCGAGCCGAAGACGAGCGCTGGATGAAGGTGAGGACGGGGAGGGTGTACTCGGGCACACCCATGTCGGGCCACTGGGTGTAGTGATACTGCACCACCGTGCGCTCGTTCTGACGGCCTTTGGGGTTCCCCTTCTGACCCTGGGGAAAATAAATATAGATATACATAAAGAACAATATGAACAAGAGGTGATGAGAGAGAAGTGAAGGGCGTTATGTGCTCAGTGTTTGCTACAAGGATTCTATGATTAAATTTTGTGTTAAATAAATAACCTGAGAAAGTGCTAAGGGAGTAAGAGTAGGGTTGACAAAAGAATCAATATCCTCAAAGTAGTACTCAAACTAGACACTGATTAGAACAAGCATCAAAAATTAAAAAGACAGAATTCCCCCTTTCCTGAATAGCTTTAGAAATTGTAACTAGTACAAGATCACATAACACGACTATTTTACTACTACTAAAATACTATTTGATGTTAAAGATTATAGTCTGTAGTATTAATAATGTGGTATCTGTATTGCAAGTTTAAAATGTAGTATAGTATTAGAAGTATACAAGTAATAATTTGGTGAAAAAATATAATTCAAGGGATTTACTTTTAAAATAGACCTTTTAGTACTGAATCAACACAAATGTCCATTCATCCAAATGATTTAACAAATACATTAAGAAAAATGAAAGAAGTATTAGCCAATTGCACTAAAACATTGTCATAAAAACTGCATATGTTGTTAACTAAAAACAAGAAAGACATTTTGACATGAGAAAATCAATACACAGACTTTAACTGGAGCAGCGCAGCGTTATTATAACACCCGAGTTTTGGGTTTCATAATAGTGGTGTACCTTTTTGACCTTTGTATTCCGTATAAGGAAACGCCTCAGTGTGTAGCAGGCGTGGACTTTGGTGCTCTTCAGTGTCACTACTATGTTCCCGTACTGCTCGCTGTTCTCAGTCGGCCAGTACTGATCACATTTTCGCTTTAGGATAAAAGATAAACCAATATTAGAAGGTCAAGTCATTAAAATACACGTTTTTGTAACACTTTATAAGATCTTAATCTTAATTAGTCTAAATAAAGCCAGAAGAAAGACCTACTTCATAATGAACACTATAGTTTATTAGGAATGATTCAAGCTTAGTATGTACCTGATTAGTTAGGGTATTCATTAGGTAGTTACTAAGCCTGAATCATTCTTAAGTAACTAACTTAATTATGAATTAAGTCTTTCTTCGTGCTTTAAACATAATTATAGGTTTACTCTGGAACTTTCTGGTTGGGGGTTCGTCACCTGCTATACCTGGAATGTTACACAGTATGACATTTAAGCCCATTACCTCACATTTATTCAATTACAGGTGGTTTTTTAGCTCAAAAATGCCAAGAACAAAAGACATTCTGATAGTCCCTTGATCAGCAGAAAAAAGCATTTGACGAACCCTCCACCAGAAAAGATACACAATCCACTTAATGTGTAGTTATTATAAACCGATAATTTTATAAGAGAAGCAGCGAAAATGAAATTACCCGTCCTTTTTCCACTAGATTGGTGATCATAACTATAATGCATGTATTCTGCTCCCAAACCATCCTCCAAAAGTCTTCAAATGTCGACTTGAGAGGACCTTGAGCTGCAATGTAAGCTCTAGGCTGGTTGTAGCCCTGAAACAAAAAAAACAAACAAAACAAGATTCTTAAAAAACATGTATGATCAATAACTCACACACCACAACAAGCAGTGCATTTCCAAATATGATTTTGAACTTTGGTAGCTTTCAAAAACAGCCAAAAGATATGTCCAGTAATAAAACAACAAGAAGCAGAAAACACAGAGAAACAAATTCATTTCAAACTAAACAGTGCGCAGGGTCAAGCACTTTAAACTACTTACATCCACATAGTTGGCGTTAATATAATCTGAATGTTTGGCATCTTTTCCGGCTAGAGCTCGCAGTTTCACTCTGCTGTGATCATCTGGGAAAAGTTGTAATAGCAGCAGTGAGTAAAAACAACTGAAGTATATGTTTTATAGAAGTAAGTTGATTTTTTGCTGAAATAAACTGTATTTTCCAGCACACTCACAAGCTACGATGTTGATGTATCTGTTTTTGTGCTTGTTGTCGGGATGATTGGAGTGCTCCGCTGTTATTTTAAGGTCGGCTGTGCAGCGCTGTACCTCCTGGAGAGACCAAAACACACATATTAGGAGGCTTTTATTACAGTTAACTATGAATCAAATACACCAATATGAGCCAGGCAGTGCACAGCAGTTATCTATTACTATTACAAATAAGCAGAGTATACATTTCCTTATTGGCTTAGATTCAACACTTCAGTCAAGGACACTCGAGTAGAGCAGATGCTTGGTGACACTGAGATTTGAAGTTCTGAACTATAGTGCCCGGTTCTGTTCAACTAAAACAACTCTACAAACACATCAAGAGCGTTTTATGGGAGGTGTGGGGGCACGTGCTGTTTTGCATCAAATGACCCCAATTAGCAGGGCTCCTCTGGGGACCAGCCTTCCGCCCTTGTTTCTTAACCTGGCGGAACAGCGAGTGTGTTTTCATCCACAAACACAGCAGACAGCGCAGCTCTAATTAACCCCAGTCTCTCTTGATCTCTCTCCGTCTCGTTCTTGTGCCATATGTTCACCATCAGAAAATGTTCTCACACTAAATTGGATCTCAAAGTGTTGGACGCCAAACCAGGCCAAGTATGTGCAGTTCACATGATGCAGACAACCGGGGTAAAGCAAAAAGCTGCATTGTTTTCAAACTGTAAATGTGTAATGGCAGCGGCTACTTCTAGTTTAATGACTATCAATTGCAGCCCATTTATTTTTTAAACCAGAGCTCAAAGCTGTAATGTGCACTATGGAGAGGAGACTGTGCCTGCATAGAATGAAAATGTGATGTGACGGCCTTTCACAGTCTTGCCATGTAATCATTGAAATAAGGCCACACATAACTGAATCACTACATAATTAGGTAACACTATTATGTGTCCACTATATTAGTTGTATAAACAAAATAAATATTCAGGTAAATGTTTGAGGTAAATACACAAATGAACATAAATATCTGTATCTTTATTGATGTTAATAAAAAGCAATATAACAAAATGCAACATGGCGACTTTAGGTATGACTAAGCTATATTTCAAAAACAATTCTTTAACACTACTTCAGTCTAAAGCATTTACAATATACGCTATATAAATGTCATAAATATGATGTCTTTTGGATAACAGTAGTTTATATCATCATATAGGTAACATGCATTTGATAAAAGTGTGTTTCTCCCCCGATCAGTGACCACTGGACCATATATCTGTCAGATCACAGTCATCCATCAGTACCAAAGACAGTGTCATGTTACAGACTGGATTTACCTCAAACTCCTCGGAGAAGCCCTGCAGGTTGTTCTTGTACAACTCCATCACATGTTTAACAAACTGCTTCACAGGAACGGCCTCCATGTCATCTGCAGCACATACATACAGTTAGCACGCTGCAGTGATCGGGGCTCATGCTTAAAGCCTGCAAGCTATGTATTTTTCTTGTTGTTTGCGTGCGTGACCATGTCTTTTGGCGACACATAAGAGTCTGACGCCATAAATCATTTTTCGATTCTTATGCAACCAGCCAGCAAATGTAAAGCACGGTTTGTTAACCCCTAATCAGACGCCCGCAGTGACTTGAAATGAAACACAGAAAAGGGAAAGAAAAGAAATGCTGTTATTTGAATTCAAAGTGCTGGGTCCCAAATGCAACAAGCTTACCTTGCAAAAATGAGACTGTAAAATTTAAATAAAAACAAAAATAAATGCTTCCCATGCTTATCCACTTTGCTGCAATTTTGTTTATGGACAACTAGGTGTATAGTTGTCAACAATATCTAAAAATAATTGTTGGGGGTCAATAAAATGATAACTTTTGGGTCAATTACAATAACATCATATTGGGAGTTACAATAGTTACCATAGTTACAATAGTTGCACAAAAAAACACAATGGATTTAAACAACAAGAGCCTGTGGTACATCCTGTGTAGGTATTTATTTTTCAGCAAAAAAAGGTGAGAGAGACTAACTTGTGTAATTTTATGTGTTACAGACTTGTTTAACAGCAGAAATTGCAGTTCCAACTAAACCAGGCTTTTCTGGTCATATTGTGTTAAAATAAAACTCAGATTTAAGTCTAACAAGCATCTTATAGTGCAGTGCTCACAGTTAACATCATACACCTCAGGAAATAATGATGGAATCAGCTGCAAAGTATCAGTATTTGTTGTATACGCTTTTTTACATTAACAGATTTTTTTATAAATACATTTGCTCATTTTAGTGATCAATATACATTTAACATATTGCACAGGCCAATGTACAATTTCTATGATGGAAAAACCTTAATGTTTGTGATTTTTTTTAAGCATTCATAGCAGGAAGCATGTGTGCCATTAAAGCAAATATGAGCTTCATGGCACAAAAGAGCATGTTTGATCAGTCTGGTCACCATTATTCTAGCTCAATAATGTGGAGGACCCAGGTGCCACTCCAAGCCAGTGTTTAAAGTAATACGTCCACGCAGCTGGGCCCTGGAGGACTCCTATTTGCCTCAGCGGTTTCAACAGAAAAGGTGACATTGTGGTCATAAATCTGTTCATTTATCAAAACGTCTCAGCTCTATTAGAATAAAGGGCCTTTGGAGTGCGATGAGTTCACAGAATCGCAAAGGGTGAAATTTAGCGTCAGGACCGAGATATTAAGATGAACTAGGCTTCATTAGTCAGCTAAATGCTTAACAATATATAAAACTACTGCGCAACGTTCTTCACACATCGCAGGATCAATATTTCACTTTATCCTGTCATTGACTTTTCAAAAATCTATCATGAATAATGCAAACACGAGTTGTAAAAGCCACTCTCTAATACATTTTACACATCAACGTTTTCCTTCACCGACTTAGCCACTGGAGAAACGCTGGGTTTAAGATTGCTTGTTGGACTAAAAACATGTGAGGGAGAAGAAAAGAAGACAGATAATAAAAGGTATGGATGTGGAATCGATACAGGCATCATCACCGCTCTGATATTACAGAGCAGAGACGTCCCTGAGCTGGGGAGAGTAAAGCTTCATATCGATGCGCTGCCTACACTTGCCTTTCACAACACTAAAGCCCATACAAGACACTTGCTACAAAGAGCTATTCTGCATTGAAATGGGAAAGAACTGCAGTTAAATGTGTTTCAATATAACTCTAACTTGAGTTTAGAGTGTGCACATTATAACAACAATCTAATGCAAATATAATACGTGGGATCATTTCTCACACTAAAGAATTCATACCTATATTATGAGATATAGATAAAAAGAACTAAATAATTTTTACTAACAAGACAAAATGGAAAGTCACGGTCAAAAGCTAAATAAGTCCGTAGCTACAACTGCAGGGAACTTTAGCATACATAAATAATCTCTTTCATTTTAGGATTAATATAATATTCTGCAATACATTCATTTCATATTGAAAACAGACTCCCTCCGGTGCTGTAATACTTAGTTTCCTGTTACTGCAATATCAGAAAACAAAGCTGCTGTTTCCAAAGACAGTTTATTGCATTTTTTTCATTGGAATTGTAAAAAAATAAAATACACAACATCTACAGTACCATTTCACTCTGTATTAAATGTACTTTTATGTCTTTTACTATTTACTATACTATTTACTATTACTACTTACTATACTATGCATTATGTGTAATGTAAATGCACAACAATAGATCTCTTTTACATCACATTAAACCAACATTTTGCTGTATTAGTAACCCCTGCACATAGTAACAAAAATCAGATTGTAAAAATATATTTATGAGAAAGTACATTTGTTTTGTCATATCAAAAGTCCAAGTCTAAATAATTGAAACATTATAAAATTGACTAAAACAGTACTATATATAGTGCATTCTTGAAGAGCCATGTGTGGAAGCCGTCTTACCTGGGATTGGGATGACAGGTATGTTCTCATTGGCCACCACCCGTGGAGAGCTGCTCTCCTCCACATAAAAGTGAGCAGTCTGGAAAAACCTCCTGCAATGGACACAGAGAGGCACAGTGAAACTCACACCACAGCTACACATCAAGTCACAGCTAAGTCTATTAGGGAGTCGTTATCCTATTGTTCTCAGATCCGGTCTGTCAACATGAGCGGCTGAAAGCTGCGCACAATGACATGGGAACAGGAGCAAACTGCTAATGAAAAGTCCCAGTACGCGGGACACAGCTGATTGCTCCCAGATAGGGCTGTTGTCGATGAGGAGATAGAGGAAACGCATTCTGAGCTGCTACAAGGACCAGGTAAACAACATCTGTAGCTACACAACACTGCTGCTGCTAAAATTAGCTTTTCTCAAACTAATCCAAACACAATCTGTCCAGAGGGCATCAATAACCCACTAAGACGATGGCTCCCTGATCCATAAGGAAAAGCAACAAATTCATCTGGACATTTCTTATGGACTGCCTACCAATGCTCAAAGAGTAGATTTAGAAAGTTAAAAAAGTATAAAGTTTGAGATGAAAGTTCACAATGTGAACCCAACTTCAGGCAAGAAATACTACTTTCTCTTCTATAGTGGGATTTGCCGCATGAAGAGCAAAGGCTCAAGGAAATTTCCGCAAGAGCAGAGTTCGCAGACCACTCAAGCATTAAAATAAGTGAACCCATTTTGACCAATAATATGAGAAAGTCAATGTTCGTGTTCTTCCATCTCTAAATATACAGTAGAATTTACATGCAGAAACATACAAGTGAAGCCTGATAATCTGGTCTTATCCTACCTGTACTTGATGTAGAGCAGGGAGCAGAGATTGGTCATTCTTGAGGACAAACAGCACAGAAGGATGGACAGGACACAGAGAGGTAGAAAGAGGAGAAAAGGAGGAGGGGATCACAGACGTTTGCATCACTAGCCCATGCTCTAATGGCTCCCTGTGGGCGCACATGTGCTAGAGCTAACTAGCTGCTCGCGCTACACCGGCTCCTCAGAGGGCAGAAGTGCAATGTGCGCGATGGAAACTGCAGATATGTCTCACTTTGTAAGCTGATAGAGACCAGAGATCATGTCAGGCAAAACAAAGTATGAAACAACCTTAAGGTCCACTTCAGATTAAGTTCTATTACGCAGCAGCATCAGTGAGAAAGTGTGGAGAAATGATGCAGTTTAATAGCTGCACTGTCACTAAGAAAGGCTCTCAGAGCATGGAGTGTGTGAACGAGTTATTTCATCCTCAATCATGCGCTGGTCCCTGGGGGAAGTATGCAGTGTCTGAACTGTCTGGACTGTCACAACAACAGCTGTGATGGCCATGTCTAATATCCCAGCAGCCCCTGCTCTTAGCACCACTACAGCCTATTACACCAGCTTATTCTGTAAACTTACATTTACCATAGTTTATGCATGAATAAATGCATTTTTTCCTAATTATTCTAATTATTATAATTTCATAGATCTTAGAATGCATTAGTTACATAAACAGCAGTTTCCAACAGACATGAGACCAGCAGAGGAAATGGTCCATAGTACTATTTGTAACTCATTAACTATCTCAAGCGTGCCAGTGGCTTGGCCTGTGTAATTACTGGGCGTCCAATGGTAGGCCTGGAAAGCAGCCCAGCAGATGAAGACACAGCTGGGACTGTGCTGCCAGTGGAGAGCCTTCAGGACTCTAGTGAGAACTGAGGTGGATGATAGCTTCATGCACACTGTGCAAGTCAGACCAGCCAAGAAAACACCAGCATCAACAGAAAACGACAGATAATGTAAAGAGATGAGATAAGCGTAACAAGCTCCATCTAGGCAGGTGTGAATGTGTGCTACAGAAAGTGGAAAATCCAGTAATTCAACCAGGCATAACTCTTTTGTTATCAACACAATGTATGGATAAAGACAGGCCTGTCACTGATACCATGGTTAGAGCTGTGATGAGAACAGGGCCTGGAGGGTCTGGGTCAAACAGGGTCTGGGACAAATGCCAATTTAAGGTCCCACAGGTTTTGCTGTAAAACAAATCTCTTGTAAGACTTTTATACACTTACCTCCAATAGACCATCACAATTAGCAGCATTATGAGGCAGAGCAGTGTAAGGGCAGACACCACCACTAGGGGCACTATCCACACCATTCGCCCCATTCCAGGTTGGGGGATCCGGGTCACATTTAATAAACTTGTCCTGTCTGACAGATAAATTATATATATTATATATTCTGTTTACATTGTTGGTCCATTGTTCAGTCATAGACAATGTCTAAATATAAATGTGGTTTGTCAAAGTGAATAACTGGACAAACTCAGTAAACAAAAAAGCACAATGATAAATGTCACTGAATACACAGGGTACAGCAGTAACAGGGTGTAAACTCCTCTCTGAATGCATGTACAAAATGACCAAAGTTTTAAAAGGCAATAAATGAGTCTGAATGACAGTTAATGACTTGTGTAAGGCGTTCTCCTTGAAGCGAACTCTAAACCACAGTGTAGACTCAGAGCTATTCCTTGCGGCACAGTGCCTCTGGCACAGCTTAGATTTGCCTGCAGGCCTCAGCGTTGTAGTGACAAAAGCCTGGAGCAGTGTCTTTGACTGGGAGGGAACAGTGAAGTCATGCTCTTAAATGGAGTTATTAACTATGCCATGTTGGGTTGTGTGTTTCTGTCAATAAAAGTAGGGGGACACATGCATCAGTGTTTGTGCTCTTACCAGTGTGGACTGAAAAGGGCCAGTTGTTATTGAGCTTTGGTGCCACAGTCGAGCTTTGTGGAATCTGCATCTCTCCACTGTCACTGTGCGTCTCCAGACTGGGCTCTGTGTGAGTGTCTGTATGAACCCAGTCCAGCCCTGCTGTGCTGTCCTGTACTGTGGTAGAGTGCTCCGTCGTGGGTCCCGGTCCTTTCTGTTTGGCAGTGGGTGCTGGGGTGGGCGCAGCTGGCACCAGTGCCACTGTACTGTTATGTTGTCTCTCCTCATTAGTGGGCCCAGGTTTGGACTTTTTCTTCTTTTCTTCTTCCTCCTCTTCCTCCTGCTCGCCTTCTTTCTCCCCCTCCTCATCCTCTTCTTGCTCACCCTCCTTCTGGTGCTCCTCAGTGGGAGCTTCAGTGTCTGGGGGGACTGCCTGGGTTGGGCCTTGCTCAGTGCTGGATGGGGCAGTAGGGGGGGCAGTGGAGGCGGCGGGGTTTTGGGTGCCATGGGGAGCGTGGGTGGGCCAGGCTGAACTGGGCAGAGAGGAGATGACCCCTCCGCCCACTCCCAAACCTGCCAGAAGGGTGCTTGTCACCACCGATGCCACTGTAGCCTGAGAGCCGCTGGAGGAGGGGCCCATTCCTGTTGCCATGGAGACAATAGAGAAATGGATGCCAGAGGAAGTCCATGTGGAGGAGCCTGAACTTATAGGAGCCATGTCTGCGGAAGAGGCCGGAGACAGAGTGGGCTGTGGACAAGGGAGGAAAACATGTCAAGTAATAAAGCACACCACTATTATACAATACCGCACATTAACATATAATACAACTATTTTACAAAGTCCAAAAACAGACAATACACAATTTTAGGCTCACTAAAATTAAGAATAATTTTAGCTTCAATATAAAATGGAATAACCTCAAGGATCAAATAAACACACAAATATGATGAACAAGTTTATATGGTGCATCTCACTGATACTGAAGTAAAGTGCTTAACTAACATAATATTCCCTTTGAACTGACCTCCTCTGGCCTACTCACCATTCCTGTCTTGACAATGCGAGAGCCTTCAAAGATTCTTGTTGTGTTGGCTATAAAACAGATTAATGCTTAATGTTATTCAAGGACAAAATGTGCAGCAATGAAGTCAAGTGAATTATAATTAACAGTTCCACAGAGATGCTACATGTCTTCAGAGGTAATTAATGTCAAAGTTAAAGAAGTATCTATTGTTCTTGTTAATGAGGGAAAAGCAAAACCAGATGAGGACACAGAGTGCATTAAGTTTGTGTTTGGCCAAGACCTTAAATACTTAATAAAACATTAAAGGTCCTATACAAGTCAAAATGGACTCTTGTGACTTTAATCCATTATAATTTTGTTACCTTCTCAAAAACATACCTGAAGTTGTGTTTTATTTGATTCACACAAGTAGTAGTTAGGGACTATTTATGATGTCTACATCTCCCAAGCTCAAAATGCTCTGTTTCACCTTGTGATGTCAAGAAGTGGTAGTTTAAAAAAAACAGTGGAGCACTTCCTCTATTATCACAGGACAAGGTACAGTGTTTTAAATTTAAGAGAAGACCTCAGATTAAATATGCAGGGAATGCATGTTAAATATGTGTGAATGAAACAAAACAACTCTTGATATCTAGAGTATAACATAGATCAGAAAACAGCGTAATATGGGCCCTTTAACAACCAAAACCTACTCAGACATACAAATATTGAGTTTACTTAGCACTTGTATAACACATTGTACCATTAAATGACACAAAGGGTGCACCATTCTGTTTGTTTATATGGTCGTTTACACAAAATGAGCAAGGCCCATGAGTGGTGACCTTGACTCCTTCTTGAGCAAATCCGATTGAATATTCAGTGATTTAACAGCTGTGAAAAATTTAACTTCAAGAAGAATTTAGAGAAAAAAAATCCATATCTTGTCCGGTAGCGGAATACATAATAAGATAGAAAACTGATAATGCCAGATGGTGTGTCATTCTAAGGATATATTATAAGGCTACATGTGGTTTATGCTATAGCTTTATACATTAAGTGGCTCCTCTAAAAATAGCAGATTGAGGGTAGGCCTGTTTACCTCTGAAGAGCAGCGTCTGGCTGAAGTCACTGCGCAGGTCATGCTGACATACTGCCTGGACTCTGAACAAGTACAAGACGTCAGGGGACACGTTGGTGATGACCGCTTGCTAGAATAAATAATAAAAATACAAAAAATACAAAGAAATATATCAGTAAAGTGATTATTTTTTGGAAGAAATACCCAGATAAATGCAGCTTTGTCAATTCTTCACCATTTCTGTAGAATTGCATTAACGAGAAGGGCAAGTGTATGTCAGATCAATGTAAAAACACTCCACACATAAGCAGAGGATGTGCTTTGTGTATAAGAGATTGCACACAGTCCTGGACAAATGCACAATGAAAGGCTACCACTATTTCTCCATCTCTTATATCTTAGTATTTAAAATAGTAATAGAGCAGTTAGTTGACAGTTATTGTTACATTTCTCTGGGGGGACAAAAAAGTGTCTTCTACTGTGAGAGAATTCATTTACTTTTTGGTCATAAAACTTTGATAAAAAGGCATATAACAGCTTTATGGACTGCTTCGCAAAGAAACAGTCTGTTCCTGTCACCTCCTGTGTCTTCTGTATCTTTACAATGTCACATAAAGAAAGGCAGTTGAATAGATGTAGTCTGCGCCCACTGCTTTGGAGAAGGGAGGGGAATTGATAAATCACATTAGAGTTGGGTGCAGTTCCTCTAATCCACCAGTAGAAGGCGGTAGCAGCTGCCCGTGGCCCCTGTCAACAACTATGATGGGACTCAATAAAACGCATGAACGGGCCACATGCACTGCCACTAGGAACATGATATGCAGCAAAGAGAGACTGTTATACCCCAGTGTGACTTTTTTTATCTAAAGAAGCGGTCAAGCACATAGCCAGGACAAGTTGGGGTCAGCGGGCTTTCGGCTGGCGCACAGATGGGGCCCTAGATTCCCACAAGTGGAGGAAATATATATATATATACCAAGAGAAAGTGTATCCAAGGCAGAGGATGGTGGTGAGAGCAGAGGTGTTGTAGCTGTAGCCTCCTAGAGGGGAGGATATATTTCTGAGGCGATCAATGTTGTATTCAGTGTGTAAGAGCGGACAGGCACTATCCAATGATCGCGGGTGTCAGAAAGTGCACAGAGATCTGAGGAACTAACATCCAGCTCCGGCTTCCTGCAGCGATCAGCTAAAAGACAGTGAGTGTTCAAAAGGATTCTTCAGGCAACGATGAATCCTTTAATGATTAAGGAGTTTTCAGCTGATATGAGAATAGAAAAGTGGCTTCGTGTCAAGCAGGGTGACCTTACAATATGCAGACTTTGATGGAAATGTGACTGAACTAATTGAACACACAGTCAGAATGCTTGCTTTTTGAGATATTTTTGAGCAATAAATCCACCTGTAATAAAATAAATGTAAGGTAGATCTGTTTAATGTCACAGTGGAACATTCCAAGCAGAGCAATGACATTTTTATAGGGACAAAAAGGTGACAGACCTGCTACCAAAAAGTTGCACCTTTAAACAAAATCTCAATATGATACTGAAAATTATAATAGTGTAAATTGGTTGATCTATTGATGGGCCAATTTACAAGCATGTTTAAAAGCAGTTGCAAAGAAAATGTGGCCTTTTATAGTTTTTTATAGTTATAACAGTTAGGTTCAATGGAGTAATAAAAACACACTGTACTGTTGGATCCACACAGAATCAATGGCTCCTAACATATAGTATATAAATAGTATATTGAATAATTGTGAATTGTGTTTTGAAGATGTGCAAAAGTGGACCAGGCATATCAGTTGTAACAAAATTAATCTCAAAAGGCTGCAAAAATAATTGTTACTTCATACTTTTTAATCCAAAGTATGAAGTGGTATTACTGCACTATTGGGGGTAATTATATAGTTATAATATTTCTTCTTCGGGTACTTTTTTT
>JACN01085197.1:0-18114 GCA_000787155.1 Scartelaos histophorus | reverse complement strand
TATCTATCTATATCTATATCTATATAAACGTCTAGACTGAGCAACCTGATGTTCACAATTTGCTAGCTGCATGACTTTTTTCGTACTTTTATAGTAATATAACATTTTTGTCTGAATTTGAGGTTAAGGTGATTGGTGGCAGAGTGGTTAGCCCTCGTGTCCCTTGGCGAGGCTTTTATTGTTTGCTTTCCGAGTCAATCCTGGCTTGAGTTTGTTAACAGCGTAGACTGAATGCATTATGAGTGCATGAGCCCTCTGAATTTGAGCAGAGCGATCCATCTTCTGTGTGAATGGGATGTCCCAGCTGTGGAAACCCTGGGGGAGCAGTTGTAGGACAATGGATGCAAATTTGGTTTAGTCTCTGGAGTTCCACTGCGTACGGGCCTAAGAAGGACTGGACAGTGATGGGACAGGACGCTTAAGGCCAGCTGCCACAGTTAATATGGTTATATGGACTTTGACCACAAATTCAAAGCCATGGAATGAATCACTCTTATGTGGTAATCTTGTGGTCTTATGATTAAAAGAACTTGCCATATCAAACTGTTTTTTGATTGGTTATAATGTTCTTCATCACAAACATCCCTGTAGTTGTGATTTATTTAATTCACTCACGTTTAACACACAAACTGCATATTTAGGAGTACTTCTCTCAAGTAGAAAACACTCTGTTCCACCTTATGATGTCATATATAATACAGTATTACAGTATTACAGTAAAGAGGAAGTGCTCCACTGTGTTTTTAAACTCCATACACCTTTATTACAATCATTAAGATAATTTCAGCCCTGGAATTGCCAATGTCTATTAAACTAAAAGGAGCTGTTAACTTGAAAACTACCACCACATGACAAGGTGAAACAGGTGAAACAGGGCATTTTGAGCTTTGAGGATGCAGAATTTTAAGTAAAAAGTTGAAGTTGAATAAAATAAAACACAACTCCAGATATATTTTGAAGAAGTAACATAATTATAACATGGCTAAAAGAGTCAGTTTGGCATAATACAGGAAGTATGATCCACCTTAAAACCTCACAAAGGACTTAGCGGAGTGATTTCTCCAAATATATCTCCTTAGCCCACACAGACAGATCCACAGAGGTGCACACACAGGCAGACAGTGTGTCAGCAGACCTAAGAGCTCCTGTTACTCCGTCTGGCCCTCCACGGACACCTCTCCACACCGCTCAGCTCCGAAACAACACAAAGCAAAAGGGTGAAAAATGTACTGGACAAAAAAAGGAAAAAAAAGAAAAATACCATCATGTGTGTCATGTGTCGCATTCAGAGACAAGACGAGGTTTGTATCCATGACAACGAGCAGCCAATCACAGGCGGAGGAGAGAGGAGACCAGAGACACAGGCAGCAGAGCCATGTCACAGAGGGGAGGTTTTAATAGGAACATGTGGCTAAAGTGATGCTTGGATTCTAGGAAAGTCCACATAAATTTACACTGTAATTACCAAGAACGCTTTATAGATAACTTTAGAGGTTCTTTTAACCGCTCAAAATCAAATTGTGGAAGCAGGCTAAATATAGATCCGACTTGTATAGAAATGCAGGGTCTGTCAGTCAATTCCACTGTTTAAAGCTACACTATGTCACTTTTCAGGTGGTGGGTTCATCATCTATTTTTTTCCCAAGGAGATGTCATTGCTCTTCTCGAAATGTACCACAGTAGGGCATTAATCTAAGAAAACCTATGTGGAATTAGACTATAATTAGAACAGTTAGGACTTAAAAGAATATTTAAATATAAAACAGTTTAAAAAGGATGACAAAAATAGTCTTTAAAAGTCTTTAAATAGTCTTTAAAATATATGAAAGATGTGAAATAATGTAAAAGAGTTATAATATTGCATGAATAAGATTAATTGAATAAGGAAAGTCTTATTGAACCTTCCTTATCCTTATCGAACATGTGTAAATTCATTGTATAAATCCTCATTAGTATTATCATTATGCTTTGATACTGTTTTTTCCCGAGGAGATGTCATTACTCTTCTCGAAATGTACCACAGTAGGGCATTAATCTAAGAAAAACTTTTGTGTAGTATGTGGAATTAGACTATAATTAGAACAGTTAGGATTTAAAAGAAGATTTAAATATAAAACAGTTCAAAAAGGATGAGAAAAATAGTCTTTAAAATATATGAAATATGTTAAATAATGTAAAAAAGTTATAATATTGTATGGATAAGATTAATTGAATAAGGAAAGTCTTATTGAACTGTCCTTATCCTCCTGTAAATTCATTGTATACAACTATAAATCCTCATTATGCTTTATATATGCTTTGATACTGTTTTTTCTATGCAAAAAACAAACAAATCTGTCATTAATCTATCTCTACTCAGGCATGTGACTTCACCAGGCTAAAGTGCAGGTTAATTTGTGGAGAAGCAAGTCCACTCACAGTTTACAGTAGACAGAATGCATGTTTATAGATGCACAGAGCAGTAAAACACTGTAGTTGAATAAATACAAGATCGATAGCAACATTTCCACAGAGCCAATTAACATGAACTATACACGCTCTGATCAGATCTCTTAAAATTTAGTTTCGATCCTTAATCTTATAGAAATTGGCCTATAATTGTAGCATACACGCTTGCAGGATATGATGTTGATTTTGTTATAATGAATACAAACAGTCAAAAATAAAATAACTGGCGGAACACTGGATCACATCTAGAGCAGCGTCTTGGCGTGTCATTTTTTAAAACGCAAGAACTACCACTGCAGCAGCTGGTCCACATCTTCTCCGCTCACTCAAATGGCACGCCTCAAATCAAGCGTGAAACATGAAACATATCTAAATGAGGAAAAACATCATCTAACCATGTAATTAACCTCAAGAGTAATACTGGCGCAGCTTCCTCGTGCTGGCGGTGATCTGTCTTGTGTCTGAGAGGCAGTGGAGTGAAGGTTCCGCATTTGTTAAGTCAACTCGGTGTTTCAAGCGAATGGGTATCTTCCTTCATTACTATTACAGCTAAATCGCCATCTGTCTGGATCTGCTGCAAACAAGAACTGATTGGGTATTGATTCATCTGCGAGCCACACCGAGCATAAACAGTGAAAGAAATACTACTCTACAAATAACCAAACATGTTTTTAAAAGGCGCATTCTGTAACTTTTCATCAAATGCTTTTCTCCATACAGATGTTATTGCTTTGTCTGGAGTGTTTCACAGTATGGGATTAAATCTTTTTATTTTCATGGCGACCAGTCCAAGCTACAGGTCAGATCTGTGGAGCGGCAGCCCAGCTCACTGTCAGGAGGCCTGTTTCCAAGGTGCTTTTGAGCTATAAATTGAGATACTGAGATACCTAAAGTCAAAGTATCAACATGGTATTGGAATTTAAATAGCTGGATTGGTGCATTCCTGTTATCAGGTTTGACGGTTTGGTCCCAGTTCTGACTGATATTATTGGGCTTAGGTCACTTAGGTGATCTATATATGAATGTGGGTTGTAAAGTCTACAAGAGCGAGAAAGGTTCAAATTTCATAATAATTCACCACATACCTGTAGTTCCACTGACCTCCATGGAACCAAATAACTTTTAATCAACTTAAATCAACTTTTAACTTCTAATCAAATTTATATTATTTCTTTTTTTGGCATATTTTCTGAAGTGTTGTGTAGAACCACACAAAATTTCAGCTTTCTTGAATTGATATTTCCCCCATAATATTCAAACAAATATTGTCCAAACGTGTTGGACGTGTTAACTATAAAGTTAATGAAAAATTAACTCTATAGCGCCCCCTAGCATAGACATGAAATGTCAACATGATCGGATTCGGACAAAATTTGGGAAATAAATTCTATGCATGATTATAAACAAAAAATTCAATTTCAGACCTGATGCATTTTTCACGGTTGGTCAGCAGAAACGCAAAGTAAGTAAATATTTAAAAATATCTTATACTCACATGTTTAGTCTGATTGTGCTAAAATTTGAATCACTAATGTGTGATCTCAGTCTGATTATAATACACTATAAAGTCTGAAAAACAAACTCTATAGCGCCCCCTAATACAGACATGAAGTGTCACATGATCTGATTTGTATCAAACTTGAGGAATACATTCTATGCAAGAAGCAAACAGCTATATTACAGACATAGGTCATTTTTGAGGGTTGTCCAGCAGGGGCACAGTGACTCCTAAGGAACATTTAAAGGTGCCATATGCATCTTTTCTTGGCGGCTGTGGGAGGCGTGCCCACCGGGCGAGGGCGATCATCGCCATGAGCGGCTTTAATTATGGGTTAATTCTGCTATTTATTTGTTGCATTGCATGATTGTTTTTAATGATTCTGCCTGTTTAAAATGGTTTACTGCGATTGTCCTGCTTAATTATTTGCAGTGTCATCAAATAGTTTCAGGATTATAGTTTGTGGCAATATTTCTCTGTACCAATATATCGTGCTTCAAAATGTGTTATTGTGACAGGCTTAGTCTTAAAATGAAAAAAACCAATATGGCAGCAGATGACTGAAATGGCAAAAATAAAAATAATAAAATTGTTTTGAAAATGGAATTTGTTTCTCAGTTTAATAATAATTTAATATATGATTCATGGATAGAGCCATGTCTCATTATCACCAGCTTTTTTAACCATCTGGCAGACCCCCTTATTCATTCAGTGTGGTCGTGGCTGGGTTTTATCTGCAGTTTTATCCAGGAACACAACAGCATGTATGAAAAACCTGTGACCATCTGGTTACTGGACGTGATTCAGCCACAATGCCACTATTGCCCTATTGGAATCTGGAAGAGAACCACGTCTCTGAATCAATTTCGTAGGAACACAGCCGATAATATCCATATATTACAGTGAAATGATCCTTTACATCCACATACTGTTTATCGTAAAGGCGCACTATGTAACTTTTCTGGTTTCTTGGCATTGCTTTGCCTGGAATGTTCCACAGTTTGGCATTAAACTCATCTGTATTCATGGAGACAAGTTGACGCCACAAGGCCAAGTTACAGGTCGAAATGGAAAGCTCAGACCTGGCTCAAAGTTATTGGTGTTTTACAAGGTATTTTTGAGCACTAATAACACCTGATAGATAAGTTTAATGCCATAATGCGGAATATATCGGGAAAAACTATCTATTCCATCAGAAAAGTTACTTAGTATATCTTTAAAGGTCCTATATTATGCAAAATTGATTCTTGTGAGCTTTAAGCCATGTTAAAATGCTGTTACCTCCTCGAAAATATACCCAGAATTGTGTTTTATTCACACATGTTTGAGTAATTCTTAGTAATTATTAGTCTGTCTGCATTGCCAAAGCTCAAAATGCTCCGCTCCACCTTGTGATGTCACGACGCAGTACTTTTAAAAAGAACAAAACTAACTAAACTCACTGTCTTACGCTCATCTCCCCCACATTCGCCGCCATATATTCGCCGAGTCAGATCACCTCTCCTCCTTCAAAACCGTAAACAAACCGGAGCCAATAAAGCTGTTTTGACGGAGGCCCGCCGAAGAGAAAAGGCTCAAAGGCTCATGGGAAATCAGCGTCTTAATTAAGCAGGCCTGGATTCTGTCACTGAGCGTGGGATTATGGGCCCCGCTCATTATAGTCCTGATTATTGCCTTTCCTCAGCAATCGCAGAAAAGCCCGTAAACACATTTGTCAGTGAGTTCCTGTAATTTTACCACAAACTCCGCAGCAACTTTAATATTTCATACTTTAGTCGGGTCAAAGTCTAAATTTAGGAAGTGTATCTAAATGTCCATGTTACGCTACTTTCTGATCTGTGCTGTAATGTTGTTTCCTCATCACAAACTTACTTGCATTTGTGTTTCATTCACACGTTTAACGCACAAATTCTGCATATTTAGGCTGAGTTCAAACAGAAAACACTCTGTTCTGCCACTTTTTTTTTTCTGCATAGACCTTCGCTCGAATCATTTTGACCATTTCAGCCTTGGAATTGCTAATCTCTAGTGAACAAAAGGTAAAAAAGAAGCTGTTAACTCAAAAATGACCACTAATACTAATAAAAAAACTATTCAGCCATGTGTGAATGAAACAAAACACAACTCCAGGTACGTTTTTGAGAAGAAACTGAGTCAATTATGTGTAATAGAGGAGCTTTAAACATATCTATCCCTTATATATTCACTTCTAGTTCCGTAGACTCTTTGCAGTCAGTGGAGCTACAGGTGAAAACAGTGAAATGCAATGACACTCCCGAAGCCTCAGTCACTTCCATCTGGTTTAGTTTTATTTACCGGCGGAAAAATGGACTTGAAAAACCATTGCGGGCTTGAAGCGATCTTTATTGAAGTGTATCGAAGCAGAAGTAACCAACACTTTGAGAGAACCTCCTCCGGGCAAGTCCACATGTGTCTCACTTGTGCTTAAATGTTGCGTTATATAAGAGATGGCAAAAGCAGAAAGCACTGTGGTTAGATGAGGGGATTTAGTTTGATAAAGTTAAAAAAACGCAGATTGGACAGTGGCATTTTTGTAGTAGAGGAAACAGGATTATAGTTTTTTATTATAGTAATTATAGGTGTCCACATTTTTGAAACTCAAGTGCTGCACAGATTTTTAGTTTTGTCTTGTTTTATAGACTTTGTGCAATGCTTTTCTTCATGGAGATGATATTGCATGAATATTTTTGAGCTATAAAACCACCTCTAATTGAATTATTGTAAGGTAAATCTGTTTAATGTAACACTGTGGAAGATTCAATGACATATCCATCAAAAAAAGCAGGAAACAGACCCCCAACCATAAAGTTATATGTTTTCAAATCAAGATTCAGCTCACAAATTGCACAAATTAGACAAAATGAGCCTAAATGTGCAAAAGAAATACACAAAACTATAACAAGAGTCACATACCTGCACGGTTCAATTCATCTTGTATTCGTATAGCGCAAAATCACTTTAAAATAAATTGATTTAACGAACAGTAACAGTGAAAACGAGCAGATTAACCCACATTTACATAGTCGTACATGTTTAAACTATATTATATTTCGAATACGGGAAGGTCCGCGCAAAATCCTTTTAATCGTGAAGGTATTTCTCAGTTTCTTAAGACAAACACCCGGCGCTTATTTACACTTGAGCCGTTGAGACGCTGACGCTAATGTGTCAAAACGAACAGAGATGTTATTAGCGGCGGTGGTGAAACATGGCACCCTCTCGCTCCGCTGACAGACAGAGTGGCACTGAGGGCTTCTGGGTAATGATTTGAGGGTTCACACCTACTCCCTGCCCCCTGCTTTACCCCCCGAGACCCCCGTGGCCCCACTGACGGGAGACAGACATAGCAAAAGTCTAATCATACTACTGAACTACTGCAACTACTACTACTTCTGCTATTAATAGTGGTGGTGCTACTGCTTCTTTACCTCATTCATTGTCAGTCTGAACATAACAAAAGATAAGCCTTTATGTAACTACTGCAAACTTCTTTTAGTACCGTCAGATAAATATTCAGAATAGCACCCCGATGTATGTCTGTGTGTGTTAGCGTTGCTTTGCTCCGGAGCCAAACAAAACAAAGTGCAGTTCAGAGAGACTGTATCCTC
Organism: Scartelaos histophorus; assembly: GCA_000787155.1. NCBI lineage: Eukaryota > Metazoa > Chordata > Actinopteri > Gobiiformes > Gobiidae > Scartelaos > Scartelaos histophorus. Next base: position 10,539 of record JACN01085197.1, on the reverse strand, counting down.
CGCCTCCGCCCTCAGATCCTTCAAAAACACTTCTAGTCTTTGGTCTCCGCGGATCCGTTTGCCCCAAAAGTTAAATAATATAACTGAGAGAAGTCGTGTCACGAGAGGAACGCTCAGAGGAAGCTGAGATTTCCCATTTCGACTTATTCTGAGGTGAAAAAAGTAATGCAAATACTTATGACACTGTAGTAGTAAAAACCGTAGTTATAGTAATACAAAGTAAGTAGTGGATGGAAGTATGTAGCAATCTTAAAATACAACAGTACAATACACTAATGGTGGGTAGTACCATATAGTCTTGTACCTGAACCGAATACCTCTAATTGTATTCTTGTATTGCAGTACTTTTACTTCTATTAAAGGATCTATATTACATAAACTTGACTACTGTGAGTTTTTAGCCATGTTATAAAGCTGTTACCTCCTCAAAAACATATTTCGAGTTGTGTTTTGTTCCATTTATTTTATTAGTCTGTCCATCTCCAAAGCTAAAAACGCTCTTTTCCACCTTGTGATGTCACGAAGTGGTAGTTTCAAGTTACCTTTTACCTTTAGCGTGACTCCCAGGGCTGAAATTATTGACATGATTCTTGTGTAAGTGGAACAGAGTATGTTTAAGATGAGTAACATAGATCAGAAAATAATATAATATGGCCGCTTTAACTGTCAAGATCTAATTAATGGGTTATCTGATTGTTCTCGTTATCTAATTACTGTCCATAAATATCCATAAATATATTTTGCAGCATTGATTGAAATGTGTGCCTCCCATCCTGACGCTGTGATGTCTTCCTATGTACACCCAGTGCTTTGATAGTAGCAGTGATTTGCCGTGAGCAGCTGTGGGAGAGACTGATGAATAATTGATTGTGTATGTCAACAACAAATGCAAATGTAGTGTAATGTCGTGGCTGCGCTCCCACGTGACCCCTACAGGTGGCAGCGGTGAGGCAGGCTCCATATGGTCCGTGATGGGTCAAAGCTGCATTTGAATCCGTGTTATCTGTGCATTCAGAGTGTCATTACGGCTCTGATACTGTGATACTATTTTCTGTAAGATACATGATTCTCTGTATTTTATGTTTTTGGTTAAAGCGCCCATATTACACTATTGTCCCATCTGTTTAAATCCTGTCGCCTCATCAAAACTTACACATATTTAAGCTGTTCCACCTTGTGATGTCATGTGGTAATACAGGAAGTGCTCCACTGTGTTTTTAAACTGCACTAGAATCATCTGGATGATTTCAAACCTGGAATTACCAAGATTTAAACAAAAGTAAAAGGTAGATGATAAAATGAACGCTGCCACTAGATGAAAACACAGTGGAACAGAGCTTTGGAGATGTAGACAGACAAAAGAAAAATTAAAACTAAATTAATTAAACTAAAAGAATTACTCAAATATGTGTGAATGAAGCAAAACGCAACTCCAGGTATGTTTTTAATGCAGCAACATTGTTCTAATATGATTAAAAGTTGGGACAGACTTCAGTTTGTGAGAAAGTAGAACTGTTTTAAACCTGATTTAGACCTGGTTTAGACCTGGTTTAGACCTGGTTTCGATCTGGTGGTACATCTATTTGACAGAACTTCACTGGTGGAAAAAACTTTGGGAATAACTGAACTAGATTAGAGGTAAAATCGACTAAAAGGGGGTTGTGATGTAGACAGAAAAATGGTCTAATTGACAAAACAATTATGTTTACACAGGAAGTACAAATATCTTCATGAGTTTTTAAAGGCAGATTAGTGTAATTATAAAAAAATAGCTAGTTGGCTTATAAAAATATAGATATGACTGTCATTGCAATAGAAACATTTCATTTATTTTATTTTTTTTACATTAATTCCTTCTATCATCCAGGGTTAGACCTGATTTAAAACCATTTAGACCTGGTTTAGCTGTATTTTAGACTTAAGACTAGGCCTGTTATAGACCTGGTTTATGTCCAGTCTTTATTGTATTGTATAAAAAAATGCTAGTTGTAGTTTTTAAAATATTGGTGATGGAAGTACATGAGCAATACTCAGATAGTTGTATGTATGTGTATGTCATGTGTAAATTGAATATATAAGGTGAGGTAATATAAGGTCCTACCATTTTTCTATTTCTTTTTTTTTCCTTTTCCATTCACTGCTTCCTCCATCTTCCATCCAAACTTGTTGAATACTCAGCAGGCTCACTTATGTCAATAGCTCTCCAAAGCTTTCTTCCTTAATTGTAAAGAGGAGACTTTCTGGTGATATCCCTGTGAGCTCTGACACCATCTCCTTTTCTTCATCAATGAGACACTAATTAAAACATCGTCAGTGTCATTTGGGGACAGTTATTTTAATGACTACCGAGCAACAAAGACGAAGTGTTTACGCTCTCACAGGAGACTGATGATGAAACAGCCCTATGATTTTTAATGTGCGTATGCCTCATTAAAGCGCGTGTTTGTCTTTTCCACTATTCAAGACCATTTAGAAGGTGGCACACGCTCAATCTTGGTCTGATTTAGGCTTCCTGTTTTAATCCTGTTTCTGTATTGATCCAGACTTAGTTGGGTCCTGGCTTTGTTCTGGTCTGTTCCTGGTTTAAGGCCAGTTTGGATGGGGTGTGTACGCTCGTCACAATAACAAATTCTGAAGCGTGATTATGTTTCTACAGAAATATACTGCGATGAACAATACTATTGGACTATGCTACTGACACATAACTGACAATAATGCCACATAATCCCAGTACACCATTTTATAACATTTGAAAGGCCTGAGCAACAATAAATAAAACAAAACAAATCTAAATTAAATTAAATTAAATTAAATTCAAATCTAAACTAAATTAAATTAAATAAAATTAAATTAAATTAAATTAAATTAAATTAAATTAAATTAAATTAAATTAAATTAAATTAAATTAAATTAAATTAAATTAAATTAAATTAAATTAAATTAAATACCTAGCAGAATTAACCAATAGTAATAAGATATTAAAATTTGTTATTCACCCCTCAGCAGCTCAAATCTGGTATTACAACAACAAAAAAACTCCAATTGTCCCCAATTTATAAATGGAATTCTATACACAATAAATACTGAACCCGAAATATATTGTTCCATCTCTCATATATTGAACAATAAAGTGATGTAGTAACTATCATGACAGACTTAGGTGTGTGTAATAAATATGATGTTTTTCAGGTACTTATATTAAACTATAACATAATTACACTGACATTTTACATTTTGTCCAACCTTATGTACCACTCAGAGTCTTAAATTTCCATGTAATTGCAACAAAATGCAAGAATGTGGGCGGGGACTGGGGGTAGGTGAAAAACAGGAATTTTCTAAGCTCCCAAGCCTCTAATGTAGCACAGTGCAGGATTACTCAAACACACATGAACCACTGAAAACAACTTTGAGTATGCTAATGATGAGATAACATGGTTAAAATTTCATTAAAGTTGATTTTGCATAATATGTCCCCTTTAAAATGTCCATAAATAATGTGAATGGTTATTAAACCCTGTCTGAAGCCCACAGCATCTGGGACAGGCTCCACTCAAAATATTAATTGAGCTGTCCATATGGAGATGTAATACGCTATTTATTCTTATCTGTAATTCATGACGTTTAACTAATTAGCTATTTATTGACTTCCTCTGTCCTAAGCGGCGTTTTGGCTGTGATCCAGGTCTAATTGGACATTAATGGAAACATATTTTGAATGTTGGCATATTGTATTAAGATAATCTGCGGGTGAATTAAAGAGAGGCAGATGACCTGGGTTTGTGGTCCGTATGTCTGGGTGCTCGGGGCTTTTACCATGGCAGCTGTTCCAAAAGCTCCACCAGAAATGACGGAGATGTTTGGCAAAGGGAGCATGATATTTCGGGATCAGAGCTGCACTGGTGCCATCTTGGACAACACAAAGACTGAACAAGTTCAGCAAAGTGGTTAGTTTAGTGAAGGTTTGGCGAATATAATGTGAACCTTACTAGTATCACTCCACAAGTCTATAGGGCTATTCATGGGGTTCAGTTTATCGTTTATAGCTGCCATCTTGAGGACTTTTGAACATATAAAAGATATTCAGTTTGTTAATTGCTATGACAAATGTGCTAATTTTGCATCGCTCTGAAATTACCGTATTTTTCGGACTAAAGGCGCATCTAAAATCATTACATTCGTGTTAGCTACAACTGAGAGTTATTGTAAATGACCTGAATAAAGTTCGATTTATCTGACACGCGTTTTGTTTCTCTTATTGTGCCTTATAATCCGATGCTCCTTATGTGTGGACAATGACACAACTGACATATTATTTGATACTGCGCCTTATAATCCGGTGCACTTTATAGCCCGAAAAATACGGTAATAGAATGCAAACAGAATGAATTTTAATACAGTGTGTTTAGTTTTGACATTTAGGATCAGTATTGGAATTCGGTTAACCTAAAATAAAATGTGTAGTTTTATGCATCCAGATATTTCACAGCACCTTCTGTTGGTCCACTCAGAAGAAGTAGACAGCTTGTTTTAAATTTTAAGGCAATATAAAACGATTCAATCTTGATAAAATACAATTCATGATCTGGGCTGTGAGAAGGTCATGAGATGAGTTTTTGCTGTATCGTTCAGCCACAGACCACAGCCTGTTTGTCTGCTCCATATCTCCCCAAACTGCAGAATTGAGCCAGTCTGCACTTGTCTGGCCGACTCTAGCTCTCTCTCCTCCATCCTTCCTCCTCTCCTCCCTTCTCTTCTCCCCCTTTCCCTCTCTCCTCTCCTGTCCACTCTCTCTTCTCCTCTCGCTGATTAAACAGGAGCTACGTTTCCATGGCGCGGTACTGCAGACATCTCGGTTGGCGATCTGAGGAAAGCCCTGCCAGTGGGAAGTGCAGAGAGGGAGATGGATTGTTCTTGTGGAGAGCGCTAACACAATACAGAGAGATAGCGCAGACTCCCTCCAGCGATACAGCTCCACAGCCAACCACGGAGAAGATTTACTCCAAAATGGAAATAAAAACAGGAATGCATTACAATATTCACAAAGACAGTGCCGTGGAAATGTAGCTCATTTTATTGCGCAAATAATTGAGAAAGATTATGGGAACTATTTACTAAAAACCTTTACAGAATCAGTACGTTTTACCAATTCCTATTAAAGAATCCATATTGCACTACTTTTTGATCTATGTTATAATGTTGTTTCCTCATCCAAACATACCCAGAGTCGTGTTTTGTTTCATTCACAAGTTTAATGCACAGTTTTTCCACCTTGTGATGTCATAAGGTGATACAGGAAGTGCTCCACAAGGTACAACAGAGCGTTTTGAGCTTTGAGATGTAGACAGACTGAATTAAAACACAACTCTAGGTAGGTTTTTGGTCAGGTAACGGCATTATAACAATAAATCTCACAAGTTTTTTGAAGCAATCTTTATTTTAGAACTTCCTCTTAATGAAAATGAGGGAGATGACAGAGAGCAGCAGAGTGATGTGGATGAGCAGGTTTGAGAGGAGGAAACAATGTGAAGTATCATCCAGAAGATACAAACACATGTGGTGGGTCAGATGAGGAAGTCACAGGTGGTGAAGCCTCCAGCTGAAAGATTTAAGTCTAAAGATGATCCGATCTGTTGGAGCTCAGACTCTCCTGATGTATGTGGCAGGGCATCTGATACAAACGTCATCAAAAACACTCCTGGAATCACAACATTTGCTGTTGTGATTTGCTGTTGTCCTGATGAGTCAGTGACATCAGGACATGTTCTGAGCTGTTCATGTCTTTGTCATTAAAAAGAGTCGTCATTGGCATGTTCTGATTTTCATTTTATGTTTAGACTAAAGTTCTATTGTTAAAAAAATACTATTTTGCCTTTTTCTCAATTTAAATATAAACATGTTGAAATTGACCAGTAACACAAAAAATGTTACTACAGTTAAGAACATCAAAATGAAAACATAAATAACACACATTTGGTCTAGAGATGTGTTCTAATACCCCCCAGTAACAGTCTGGTAACACAAAAGAACTTTTATTTAGTTATATTATTCTCTTAAGGTTCATTTTACCATTTTCGTTATATTGAAATCGAGGGTAAACTGACAAAAAAACAGTCTGAGGCTCCAACCAAAGACATTAAAACCAACTTTTTCATGGAAAAAGAAGCTTAACGAGGAAACCAAGAGATGAGAAAAAAATCTGATGATAGATGATTGTTTTTAGTTTATTTAACAGCTGATTTGGGACACGGGTCAAAACCGACCCTTAACACCAGAGATGGTAACAGAAAGCTAACACAGGAGGAGGGTTAAAATCATTTATATTATATCTTATGTTTAGCATTGAAAGATCGTGCCTTGGAAGTGGTCTGTGCTTCCAGTCCTGTTAAACATATTTTTTATTCTTTAAACTGTCCATTTTTACCCAGTCATGTAGAAACAGTGAGATTACTTTGACTGACACAAGCTCAAAATGCTTCAAATTCTTAATGCATGATACATGAGTTTGTATCCATAATGCAGCTGGGACATTTATCTTATTAGGAACCAGTGCTTTCTAAAAAAAAAAAAAATCCCTGTCTCTCCCCCAATAACATGCTGAAATTGCGTCTTCCCGCTTGGATAAAGAGGAAAAGCATCTTCCCATGAGATGTCAGGCTCATAATAAAGTATGTCATTCGTATTTCAGGGCTAGCCGAGCCACCGTCTACAATTGTTGACTTGTTAGCGACGTGTAGTGAAAGCCTTTTTGGGACTATAAGAACACAGAGGCAACAGTGTGATGTGGGCTATAGGTCTGTGTGCTATTTTGTGGTTATTATTATTATTCCCACACATTTGTACAATTCAGAGCCTTTGCAGGAGAAAAAAATGTTCCAGACTGCAGATGTGTAGAAAATGTATATAGGCAAAAGTGGTGCAGAAGCAAAATGAAGTAATTAGGATCTGTTTTATCCTCCTAAAAAGTAAAAAAAATGTATAGTGCTTTTTAAAATCTGCAATATCATGTTAACTTTACTGTTTCATTCATAAATCTTTGTTGATAATATTTGTAAAACTTATGAATTTCCAATAATTTTACTTATTTGAACCAACAATGCTATGAATGCATTTGGAAAGATTATCAAGTACTACAGGGTGGTGCTGGAGGGTTTCACAAAGATCCAACAATGCACGAAATCAGAAGAGCTGGAGCCGTGATCGGAGACACACAGACATCCAGGTTCCTTCTGACCACTTAACTGGCCTGAACTCGTCAATAACTCTTTAAACAGATCAATAGGAGCGATCAGAGCCGGGCCGAGGGGCAGACGGAGCTCTTCTGGGCTGGTGTCGCCGAGTCTAGCCCTGAAGACCACTCACTTCATTAAAGACCAATAACGTGTGCACTGACACTGGGAGATGAATGGGACCGTGTCTGCGCCATCAGTCAAATATACTTTACATGGGCTTCACGAGTGGGGTGGTCAAATTTAAAAATGCACTGTGTAACTTCTCAGGTGTAGAGTCTGCCACCTGCTCCATGGAGATGAAGTACTTGTGTGGTATTAAACTTACCAACCTTCTATTTTTTTCAATTATGGGTGTTTTTATTGCTCAAAGAACTTGCACACCTATAATCAGTGGGCTCTCCTCTGCACAGATCTGGCCCGTATCTAGGCAGAATTTCCTGTTTGTTTCCATGGAGATAGTTAAATTTAATACCACACTGAAAAAGCAAAGCATTTACATTAAAATGGAGAATCTTTTCCACCAGAAACGTCACACAGTTCACCTTTGAGTGGTACAAAAAACAGAACTTTCTTATTGATTGTGTAAAGCTGATTTCAAAGTGCAAATCTCAATGACAAACTTCAAACTTTTTTTTTCTTTTTTTGTCCATCGTTGCAAGTGACAGACCTCAAAGTCAGAAAAAAGTCAATATTTATCACATTATATTGCTTAAATAAGGAAATTGGAGCAAGGTTTTTTTTGTTTTTTTTTTAGTTCCTTAATTAGTTTGATTAAATTTCTTATTGAAATGAGTTTCTCTTGCAGTCTGTCTTTTGCAGAAGCTTGAAACTCATAGTTTTATTCTAACTTTTTCATTATTTCAGTAATAATTTCACCTAATTTTAGCCTCACCATATTCTGTTTTGGAAATAAAAATATTAATCACAATGGAGACAGGTTAATGGCCAGATCTATGGAGAAGCAATTTTTGGCAAGGCATTTTTGAACTCTAAAACAACTGTAATTTAACAAATGCAAAGGAGAAATGTTAAAGCTCGACTGTGGAACATTTCAGGCAAAGAAATAACATCTCCACAGAGACCAGCAAGGAGAGGACCATCCTTTAGAAGTTCCTCACCATATTCTGTTTTGGAAATAAAAATATTAATCACAATGGAGACAGGTTAATGGTCAGATCTATGGAGAAGCAATTTTTGGCAAGGCATTTCTGAACTCTAAAACAACTGTAATTTAACAAATGCAAAGGAGAAATGTTAAAGCTCGACTATGGAACATTTCAGGCAAGGAAATAACATTACAAGTTAAATAGTGCACCTTAAAGCCCCGGTGTTTTACCCTCTTTCTTCTTCTTCTTCTTCTTCTTCTTCTTCTTCTTCTTCTTCTTCTTCTTCTTCTTTTGTTTCTTCTTCTTCTTCTTCTTCTTCTTCCTCTTCTTTTGTTTCTTCTTCTTCTTCTTCTTCTTCCTCTTCTTTTGTTTCTTCTTCTTCTTCCTCTTCTTTTGTTTCTTCTTCTTCTTCTTCTCCTCCTTCTTCTTCTCCTCCTTCTTCTCTCCTTCTTCTTCTCCTTCTCCTCCTTCTTCTTCTTCTCCTTCTCCTCCTTCTTCTTCTCCTTCTCCTCCTTCTCCTCCTCCTCCTTCTTCTTCTTCCTCTTCTCCTTCTCCTCCTTCTTCTTCTTCTTCTTCTTTTTCTTCTTCTTCCTCTTCCTCTTCTTACTCTTCCTCCTTTGTTTCTGCATGTTCGATTTGAGGACGACTGTTTTTTTAAAATCCTCTGACCCCAAAATGAAGCGTAAAAATCCATTCAGATGGCGCTGGTTTCTCTGGGTTACGCGCTCTCACCTCTCGGCCTTGTAAAGTTACATTTCGCAGCCTGATTGATCACTGTCCACTGGCTCCGTCCACTCTCCTCTTTCTGCTCTGTTTGTTGAGACGCTGTGATTAATAACAGTTGTAGTGACACCAGTGGCGGCCAATGGGAGCCCTCGACCGTGTTAAATATGTCAAGTTCAAACGTATTAGAAGATGGGCACAAGACAGCTATGAAAGTGTTGATGAATATTGTCTTTAGTCTATAGCCCGGGGAACAGACAGTGGTTATATGAGATTGAGTTTTATGTGAAAGGGCATCTGGTGCAAACGTAAAAGAAGAAATATGAGAAATTGATGGAGACGCTCTTGAAATAATGAGAACTGTCTAGAACTACTATATAAAAATATGCTTACACTTAAATTAATAGTAAAATGCTCTGTGGATGATTAAATTTGACATTTTTTGTTTTAAATGTTCACTTTTTCGTTAGGAGTCCATTGTTGGCTTGTTTCTAAGTGACTCCTTTGCTTGGAATGTTCCACAATATGACATTAAATGGCTCCTACCTCGCATTTATTCAATTACAGGTGGTTTTATAGTTCAAAACACCTTGAAAAACAGGCATTCTGACTGAAAACAGGGCTGCCTCTCCACAGATCTGATCTGTAACTTGGTTTGGTTTGGTCTCCATGAAGATAGAAAGGTTTGGATGGAGAAAAGCATCTGATGAACCCAGCAAAAGTTACACAATGCACCTTTAGGACATTCTGTATTGGTTATATTCATGAAGTGAATATTAAAAATCATTTATTTGCTTTAAAAAAGTAAATCAGTCAATATCAATATGAATATATATGGAAAATACTGTGATCTGTGAAGTTTTTTGCCTAATTTAATGGTCTAAAAACAGCATTTGCTTTGCTTGCGTCTTACTAAAGTCACCCTTATGTCATCGTTGCTGCTTCGATGTTTTATAATACACATAAACCCAAAAGCGAACATGTAATTTATGCACAAACACAGTACTGGGGACACGGCGGCCATCTTTGACTGTGCTGGTGGAGTTTTGCCCTTTGACCTTCTAACCTTCCTCCACGCTGATGATTAATCCTTTACTGACAGTGCGCTTCATTTGTCTGTCCATCACAAATTAACCTTTTCTTCTCTCTCTTTCTCCCTGCCCTCTCCTGCCCTCTCCTCTCTCCTCCCTCCTTTTCACTCGCAGCAAATACATTCACGTGAAAGTTATTGACGACGAGGAGTATGAGAAAAACAAGAACTTCTTCCTGGAGCTGGCTGAGCCTCGAATGGTAGACATGAGCCTTCAGAAAGGTACAAAAACACAATATACTCTATACTCTGCATTTCACTGTCGTCTTCTTTCTTCTCTGACCCTCATTTCTCTTACAGTACTGCTTTTATTGGACACACAAATCAAACCACATATTCAAATCTCATCTAGTTATACCAATATATTTGAATAATTTATGCATTTATA
>KN503016.1:2077-14791 GCA_000787155.1 Scartelaos histophorus | reverse complement strand
CCAGACGGAGCCGCCGTCTGAGTGGAGATGCTGAGCAGGAAGCACCTGTGATCTATGACCTTGTACCGACACTTTACAGCTCAAGACCTCCCTTAAAAATTCATTCAACTGTGCATCCTGATTAATTTGTGGCAATGTAAAGGTCAAAAGTGAGGGTCAGGGGTCAGGGGTTAGCTGCACATACGAGGATTAACAAATGGGTTTAATATAGTTCAAAGGTAATACTCCCTTTCCTCGTTTTTCTCAGGATTACGTCATTTTAATAAGGCATGTGCATTATACGGCTTCAGAAAATACTGCAATAAATGAATATTTCGGAGACCACTTGATGATATTTCAACCCCGAAGCATGAAAAACTCCATGAACTATTTTCTTTTTTGACAGCGTACAGTATTAAATGGAAAACCGCTATCATAGAGAACTGGCAACTTAATAATGGAGTCAATACGGTAAGGTTTGAATTGGCGTTTGACAAGTATACAGTCGGCCTGTTATAATAAATACTACATCAATTTATCGTTCAAAACATGATAGATGGAACAATAATTTTCAGTATTTATTGTGGGTACTTTTTCTTTGTACTTGTGGGAAACTGTTGGTTATTTTTCTGTACTATGATGAGATTTGAGATGTAGAGGGTTGAATAAATAACTGGAGTGACTCATTATAGACACAAACTACTTAAACGTTACATTCTGTTATTTGTTTACCGCAGCTCATATTTTGAACAATATTTACAGCATTTAGAGTACTTTAGAGCACTTTATGGTTTGTGTTCAATATTATCTTTGATCATCTATATTTAGTTCAACATCGTACTTCAAAATGTGCTATTGTGACAGGCCTAGTATACAGTGTGTATCTGTACATAAACATGCCCCAAATGATGCTCTTTTGTTCTGCTTTCTTTAGCCTTGTATTAGTTTTACAATTATTCTGAAAACCAGAGCCCGTATGATCCAGCACTTCTGTGGTCAACGACAAGACCAGATGCTTGACCAGATATCTGGGTTTTGTCATGGCTTTGTTTTCACTTCTCAACATACACGGTTAATTTGACTTGCAAATGATGAAATAAAGTAAGCAATGTCAAATTACACTGGAATTAAGGAATTTATCCAGCTTAAAATCAACAGCTTTGTGGTAGGGTAGTCAAAGTATGGCCTGTCAGTGAATCTCTTTTTGTATCTGGTGTAAATCAAGAATCTGCTCAACACAAACTGATGGAGCTGTGAGAAAGGCTCTTAATCACTTAAGCAGAAAGTCCACTCGCTTTGTGTAGTCTGTGTTTCAGACTAAAACAACGACTTATCCAAAGGACCTGACATTTTAACAGTGAAGATTTATGAACTGAGGTAAGGTTTACAATGTTATAGCGTTTATGTCTTGATAAAATAAATTTGTTATATAGTGGAGTCAGACAAGAGCCTCAGAAAGTTTAAAATTCTGAATAAAATAAATATGAACTTATGCAACATTTCCATGCGTTTCAGAGCGATTAACAATTTGCACCAGAGCCATAGAAATAAAGAATTTAAAACAAATATATTATACGTTTTGAATGGCCTCAAAATGTCATAATTAAACAGGAAAATATGCTTCATTTTAATTTTTTACATGTAAAGCTTTTTAATTGGGCTGCAGCTCAGAGATATTTGGATGGAGTTGATTTTGGACTGTGATTTTGGAGTGGATTTTGTAACTCCATCTTTGTTCTTTCATCGAGTCTTGTTCTTCTCGTGGTCCTGGGACAGTGTCTGGCTCGGGCCCTGACAGAGCTCGGACTCCCCGGGCCCTCTGCGGGGACAGATCCGACTCCAGTCCTCTGCACATCCATCTGGACCTGTCCTGGGCCTCATTGGGTCCAAGTCCAGTGTGACTAGAGCAGGACTTGTGTGAAGCTGTCAGTATCCGTAAACATAAATGAGCTGTGAGTTAATGGCCTGGCACTTCCCTCCCCATGGCCCTGTGTTGTCTTGTATATAGTGTTTATTTTCACAGTCTATTAGAGCTGATGGGATGAGTAAGTATGTCTGTTACTGCGATCATGAGCCATTCTGCCTTCTGTCAATCACCGCTTTTCATTCATGTCTTGTCTGTGTACAGAGGAGAAGATCATGCTGTTTTAATATAGACAATGCGGTGGAGCTAATTGGAGGAAGATTTTTGACCATGGTTCAACATCAGCTTTGATCAAAGGACGTCTTCACTGTGGGAATAATCAGTCTGATGATTTCCCTGTGTTATAGACATTCCAAAAACATGTTTCGAGTTGTTCCAAGACCCTTACCTTTTGTGATGTGATGCCATGTAACTCTTCACCTTTGAGACGCACTCAAAGTTCCACGAAATATACAAGAAATATGGACTATTTTTAATTTGTTTGAATCATTATTTACAGCCATCAAAGGGACATGGTGAGAAAAACTTAAATATTATTTCTACATTTGTTACAATAGCTCTGGAGGTCACTAACCAGTCTGACCTATTTTATAGCAGAAGACACCATTTACTAAACTTTATTAGCATTCTAGAAGTGAATTAGTTATTTAATCATCTCGAAGCAGAAACTCTTACAACAAATGAAAATGTGAGCAGGAATATTCAGGGAACAATAAGAACTGTTCCAGAGAGTTAGCAACACAAAACATGCCTATGTGTTTATGTCAGTCACCCAAACATGCTGCTGCTCAGACCAAGGACATGAGGGTGATTTAAGCCTTCATGCTCTATAGGCCAGTCCCCATCCACAGCTCCAGCCCCAGTGAATGACCTGATACTGACAGATCACATGACACTTAAACATCCAGTGCACCCACGGGACGCCCTCCACAGGACACTGCACACTGGGATTTAAGACTATGACCCCATTACCACACTAATGTCACATGCAGGTTAATATGAGAATATTAAGAAAAGTTAGTACAGATATGATTTAAATAGTTGAGGTATTGTTTATAATGTATAATGTAGATGATTGCTAACAAAAATATTGTATTTGAACTGAAGTTAGCAAAATATGACAAATCACATGCTGAATATTAAAAAACAAGCAGCTGAATATATTAGAGTGTGAAGCTTGAAGACTGATGGTACAAAATAAAATGTCTCTTTGTTTGATCTGGTAATTTCTAAACATTTGAAAACATATTTTAAATGTTACACTCAGCTCATCAAATGATTTAAATGTGCAGTGTGTGTAGATAATGAGGCACTGGTGAGTGTGTCAGTGTGGTCAGGGTTTGTGGAACTGGCAGCAGCAATATCCAGCTAAAAGCTGAAAAAGCACTTTTTACAAACAAAAGTTCAGTCTATAGAGACATCTACACACACATATCGATATCTGTCACAGTCTCAAATGAAGTATATTTGTGTTCAGATAATTGATGAGGAAATGACATTTGTGTATAATGCTTTTAAAACTACTTTGACTAAAAAGACTCCTGACCAAGAAGTGAGTCAATACTGGTGAATGTGTTTTATTTGGAAAAAGTTAGAAGTCCACACTCCACTGAGGAGGCAATTGTTTCTTTATTTTTATTATGTCTTGTAGGGCTGGGCAATATGGAACAAAAAATATATCTCGATATATTTTTCTACATCTCGATATACAATATATATCTCGATATCTGTACAGGAAAAATAACCACCCAAAACTTCTGCAAAAACAAAAATGTTGAAGTGCAAAGAAGTTGTCATTCATACAGTTCATACAGGAAGGTGTAGGAAAGTGCTTCTGCAACATTAAAAACAAAATAAAAATCCCTGTATAAAAATAAGAATTTAACTGTAAAATAAAAGAAGAAATAAGCTCCTTTAGCAGAGGAAACTTGGGAGGTTCCTTATTTTAATAGATCCATGTTCCTCACCAGCGGTGAGGAGGTTTCCCACAAACCACTGCACAGATCAAACCCACACCAGACACTATTGTACAAGTAAAACTGGAGCAGATTCTTCATTTAAATCTTCAGCATAAATAAACTTTACAACATGTAAACCATAAAGACACAGGGCCACATACCTGTTTGAGATTATCATGTGTCTGATGCAGTTTTGTGCACATTTGTTGATGTTTTACAGAAGCGAAACTTAAAAACGCATGGCTCATTTGCAAAAATAATAAGTGCTGAAAAAAAAAGTTCACTATCAGGACACAACAAGCTGTAAATGGTAGAAAAGGTTCCTGGTGCTAGAAGCTTTGGTTAACACCAATTTTTGGCATTTAGAGACGAGTTGTGTTTCCTCCTGTTGAGGCGCCTCATGTTGAGACACACGGGGGGAAGCGGCCAAATCAGGATTAAATATAAGCATTATATCGATATATACGATATATCAAAATCCATATCAAGTTTTAAAAATGTCTCAATATATTCGATATATTCGATATATCACCCACACCTAATGTCTTGTACTAATATCTGTAATACTGACATAAACGTCTTCGTTTTTCTATATCTGGAGAAGGTAACTAGTCTCTCAGCAACAGAAAACCTGTTCTCTTCATGATTGGGCCAATACACATTTGCCAGATCATCTAACACGTGCAGAGATTGTTTGCCAAACTAAGGATCAAACAGTTCCTCCATCTTTCATATTTCTAGAGATAATGAGTGGTTAAATGAACGGCCCAAACTGACTGGGCCACATTCCAGAAACCAACCAACAGCAACTAGCTTAACACCATTTTATTCTGCATTATTAGAAAGGAATGGTATTGGAATCACTTTGCAATGACAAAACTATGTCTTAGTGAGTCTTAATGATAATGACTAAAACACAGGCAGTAAACTATTTCAACCCATTAATGAAACCAAAGACATTAGTAACAGTAGCACAGTGGGTAGACCTCCTGGTAGGCACATAAACTCCTGCACCACCTTATGTGCACTTATTTCACATAAAAACACTGGTATATTCTTTCCAATGATAGGTTTGGGTTACTGTAAATGTTAATCAAAACATTATGGAAGTTGGAAGTTTGGTTGAAATCTACCAAGGCCCATTTGTTCATGTGGTTTGGAGACTTCATAAACATGGCTGAATTTGAGAAGTGAAATATTGCCTTCTGAGCTCATCCTTGACCTCACTATAAGCCGGCCAGTCCAGCCAGACCTCCTGCCCCATGGTTTCAATATAAACTAAGCTGCGTTTGTAAATCTACTGTGTCAGTCGCATATGGTAAAGTGTAGCAATGCATTCCCGTCTAAAGCAAAGATCCAACATTTCCTCTTCACGATAAAGTCATTGTCTGGAGCGGTAAACTCAGAATCAGACTCTAATGTCTAAACAAATGTTTAATGTATCAAGACAGAAAAACTGCGCCTCCAAAAGCAATTTGTCAGTCAGCATGTGGCCAGAAGGGGGCACACAGCAGGAAAATGACATAACGCTGTATCAAGGAAAGCTGAGAATAAGATGCATGTGATTTTAACAGTGAAAATTATGGAATATCATGACTAAGAGCCCATACGGAGAGAGAAATAGGATAATGTTTTCTGTGGTGTCAACAGGAGCTTCTCGGAAATCACAAAGGAAGTGAGGACAAAGAAACCAGCGAGACTTTTTGGGATTGTTTTTCCTTTTTAGCGACACTGGATAGCCGTGATTTACGACTGTTTTCAACTCTGATTCGAGCCATCGTATTTTTCCCAGTGTGTTTTTGTCATCCACATTGCACCATAACACTAAGCAATAAATTACATTGGCATGGAATAACACCATAGGTTTTAGCCTATTTTATTTTTTTACAGCCTATTTTTATAGCCTTTTCATGACAGCTACTGCACACTGTTTGGGACAAGAGCGTATCAGATTTTCAGATGCAGAAATCATTAAAGCTCCAGACATCAGTGAGCTCAACTGTGAGAAGAACATATTATTACCATGCACTTTTACGGGAAGCAGCATGGACACAGATGCTAGACAAATATAAAAATAAAAAAAATAAAAAACTATGCAATCTCTTTTTAGAAATTCAGTTTTTGTTTGTACAATGCATCCAACTGTTTGTCATTAAATTTAAAGCTGCATTTCAAGTGTAGAGACCATCATCTGCTTAGTTAAAGTTAAATTTGTGGAAAGGCAAGCACACTGTGAGTATGAATGCATGTTTTTCTAAGTACTTTTGAGAAGCTGAATAACTCAATTCACTAGTTTGGAACATTTGAGGCAAAGCAATAACATCACATGCACCTTTTAAGTGTTTTAGCTGTATAGATATGATGACACAATCATAGGTTCTCAGTCCAGTGCTTTAGTTTGTCAGTGAATTGGCCTGGTCATCTATCTCAAAAGCTTATGAAACTGAGCTATAATCTCGAAGGTTAGCTGTGAAATCACTTAGGACGTTTGACTTTAAGCCACTGTTTCTCGAGCCAACCCGCACTTCCATACGGCGCTCCAAGATAGCCCTTTCGTAACACCTCAAGCTGCGGTCAATGGCTGCGATCGCGCTCTGTGCTTTTCAGGTGGTTTACTCACAAATATGCGCAGGTGTCTGGCACAAACCAGGCCAATGGAGCCATTTTGATCTGGGCCACAAATCACCAGGACTGTTGGCTGCTTCTTCGATAGCGAGCTCAGAGGATAAGCCTGAGGGAGAGAGAAGAAAGAGGTTGAGAGTGGGGCTGGAGAGGGTGTTAAAACATGGACAAATACCACAGGAAAATGTTATTTATTTTCTTACATTTCAAAAGAACCTATTGTTCCATAGTTCACCTCTACTACTTAAAAGTGCACAAAGGTTTTTCCTGAAATGTTGCCTTCTCCTTTAAACGGGCTCACCTTTCCACTGATCTGACCTGACATCCTTTAAGTGGTTTTCATGTATGCTCCTGCACCATCTTGACTACAGCTTTTCTTATTGTCTATAGCCCTCTTGAATATGCGAGTGAGTTGAAGAAATTTGACCCACACTGGCCTGGGACAGTGGTCAAGACAGGCTAAGCTCAGATTAAACAGCAGACCTTTCTTATTTGTATTCCAGAGATTCTCGTTGGTTTCAGGGCTTTTCATTGCTGTGGGTGTCCAGACTGCCACATGCCAAACGTGCCAGACAGGGGTGGAAATGGCATCATTACCTCTGTCTATAGGAAACTCCAGTGCCATTATAATAGGCCTCGCATTAGTGGAAAAATGCCGATGTCCTCACCATGGGATTCTTCCGTATATATATAGCTCACTTTTCTGTCTGCTCCAAGCTCTTGGCATGGGCCATGTTTGTGCAAAACACAAACCCCAGTAAATCAGTCCACACCATTTTAAACAGATATCCACCTGCAAAGCCTGACTGTGAGAGCTAACAGGCTATCACTATGGGAACAGATTTACTGCAGTATCACATGCATATACAGGTCCACTTCAAATTTATGGACAAATATAAGATTAATAGCACTGTCAGATTATAGCATCTAACCAAAGACAACTGCTTAATATTGACATCATTAAATGTATGGTTGTTTTTTGCTCAAAAAATTAAAATGATTTATGTTTTGCAAATATAATACTCATACCAGTTATATAAGTCATGTTGGCATTACATTTTTAAAATTAATTTAGCATCCATTTCTGCATGTGAAATTCTATAGACTTAGAGGCCCGTTTGAAACTACTTTTCCATTTCTAAAGGTCACAGCATAATTTTTCTAAGCCACAGGACACAGTTGAAATGATGAGACAGTTATCCTGCCCTATTACAGCCCAATAAAAGTGTGTCAAAACACCAGTCGTAACAGCAATTAGCTGAGTTTAAGAACACCATAAATACAGTCTGACACTTACTGTTGAGACGGCAGCTCAAACATTACACCGAAGCATTTACTAATTATAGAGGGCGTAAAGTCACTGCAGGATAAGACGTCGACAGACTAAAATTAAGATGACTTTTGACATTTAGCTGAAAGAACTTGGATCATGCCTTTACATTAAGGACATGAATAAAACACCATCTATGTGGTGCATGTATGGAGTAAAATGCAGAGCACAAACCTTTCATTTCATTTAATTTTATGAATTTGCTCATGATCTGTGGTCTGCAGCACAACATATCCATTCACAAGAAAATATCATATAATTTAATCACCCCTAAAATTTACAGACAGAACTTGCAAAAATGTCAGTACCAAAGTATCTTTTGTAGAAATAATTGCTGAAGCTTGTAGAAAGGCGATTCTGGATGACCTGATGGATGAAGAGTGGGAGCATTGTCCCATTAAATCTGTTCAGGCTTCCACTGTAGGGAGCATTATAACCTCTGATGGCATAAGTCAGGCCTATCTGCATAGAAATATCAGTAAGTAGCTGTCACTTGTGCAGGTGTTTGGACACAACAAGCAACTATATGCTCAGTCTTGAGAAATAACAAGATAAGTACATGATCACGACTTTATTCCTCAGATTTTATAATTCTTGTGTAACAATATTTATTCACTACTAAAATCTTTTTTCACATTTGCCTCATACAGTGATGTCCAAAATCATGAGTACCATTAACATATATAAAGTCATAATAGCTATAATCCAAATGGGAGACCTAACCTTTTATTGGCAGAGTTAGATCTTCCTACTATTAAAGGCTGTAACTCACTATTAAGCATCAATTTTACAATGTGCCATAAACTAAATGATGTGTTGTGGATATGATAATACCTTCCCTGTCTGGCTCTTTCTCGCATAAAACAGCTCTGTTTCCATTTTTGCTAATGTATTCACGGCAGGAGTAGTGTCACATGGATAAACAGGCTGTTCCTGTGCTGTATAATTGAATCCAGAGCATCTAAAAACACATTAACAGCAGTGATCATACAGGGGGACTAGCATAAGAGCTCAACCATCTAGGCTTATGAATGAGATGGAGAGTTATGGCACTGTGGGCTTAAGCAGCACATATACAATATATAATGATATTGAAAACATAAGAACAGAGAGAATTTCAGAGAACTGGATGTAAGCTTTTCATTTCCATAAATAATGAGACTCTGGGTCCATGTGGTCGACAACTGATAAGTCTGAGAAAGTTTCCAATGGCAGAACAATATGTTATGGATCTCTATTCTGGGATTTATTCTAATGCATTAATCCATCCATCTTCTTCTGCTTATCTGGGGCCAGGTTGCGGGGGCAGGAGTCTAAGGTGGGACTCCAAGACTCCCTACACCCCGGACACTTCCTCCACCTCCTCCAGGTGGACCCCAGTGTGTTCCCAGGCCAGGTGAGACACATAGTCCCTAAAGTGTGTCCTAGGTTTTCCCTGAGGGCTCCTCCTGGTGGGCCATGCCTCCCATACCTCCATACCTCCCAAGAGAGGCGCCCAGGAGCCCCGAGCAATGTCAGCTGGCTCCTCTCCACATGGAGGAGCAGTGGCTCTACTACGAGCTCCTCCCATGTGACTGAGCTCCTCACCCTCACCTTTCACAGGGAACGCCAAGCCACCCTGTGAAGGAAACTCATTTCCACCTCTTGTATCTGTGATCTTGTTCTTTCCGTCATTACCCAAAGCTCTTGTCCACAGATGAGGGTAGAAAAGTAGAGTGATCAGTAAATCGAGAGCTTTACTTTTGGCTCAGCTCCCTCTTCACCACAACAGTCCAATACAGCAACAGCATCAGTGCTGATGCAGCACCAATCTGCCTATTGAGCTCACCCTCCATCCTCCGCTCATGTGAACGTGAACAAGACCCTGAGATACTTGAACTCCTCTATTTGAGGCAGGGACTCCTCACCAACCTGGAGAGGTCAAGCCACCTTTCTCCAGTTGAGAGGCATGGCCTCGGATCTGGAGGAGCTGATCTTTATCCTAGCTTCTTCACACTCGGCTGCAAACCGCTTTAGTGCTGCAGGTCCCAGTCTGATGAAGCAACAGGACAACATGATCTGCCCACATGGGCAATGACACCTGGAGAGTGGTGACTGGGACTCACTGATCTGGACCTGAGCTGTGTTCTGTTATTGGACTTCTGTGCTAATTACAGTTTGTACATAACAAACACCCAAAGTATGATGAGCAGTGGTAAAAGAAGTACTCAATTTTGTTAGTAGCAAAGTATCAAAACATCTACTCAAGTAAAAATGTTAAAGTAACAATTTAAAAACTGTACTTAACTGTAAGAGTAAAAAGTAAAAGTATTTTGCAGACATTTTAAGTCTTAAATGTAATGATTTTGATCCAGATTTGAGCTGAATTTTGTTCAAAAGAAACTGAATTTCTTTTTTCCCCATCTGTTTTTCTTTGTATATTTTAGTTTGCTCAAACTATGAACTTGATTTAAAAATAAACCCACAGCATTTTCCACAGCTCTCACAAAATACTTTCAGTTTTCAGTTCAAAAATGTAGTGGAGTAGAAAGTACAGATTACCTGCTCTCAAATGTAGTGAAGTAAAAGTAAGGAGTGACAGTTTTAAATGTACTTAAGTAAAATACAGATACCTAATATTATTTATGTTATTAAGTACAGTATTTTACTACTTTTACTTTGTTACAATCCACCAATGATGATAAGACTCTGTTGTATGATACTGGATTCATCATTTCATCAGTGTTGGTTGTAATTAAATCAAAGAATCAAAGATCAGCCTAAGTGATACAATGACAACTGTTAACATATGGTATTTGACTCAGCCTAGGTTTATCTCAGGTCAATATGACGAATTTGACTTTGGGATAATAAGTACAACATGTTGCAATGTGAACCTATTTACAATAAATCCTGAAGCCCACAAAACAGCACGAGTCCTGACATTTGCAGGGGTAAAGCTGGTCCAATCCATCTTAAGAGTGGTGCTGGTGCAGTGTTTGGGAACATGGATAGGTTAGGTTATGGAAAGGCAAATACAACACCTTTTCCAGTAGTAGTGCACAAATTCATTTGGTCAGTGTAATGCTAGAAGAGCTGCTGTGGGCCCTTCACACTTCACAAATACAGCTGTGTTGTTTGTAATAGGGCCCTGAAGGAGATGGCTCTTTGAATTGAACGGTTGAGGCACATAAGCTTTCACCTCTAATCAGTCTGAAAACACAGACCCAGACTGGCAAATATGAGCAGGGTCCCAACAGAGTAAATACAGACTAGAGGGGTTATAATAGGGCTGCTGCAAATTCATTCCTTTGTGGCAGAAATGTGGTAGAGCTGGATATTCAATACAGTCATCATTTTAAATATAGACATTTTATTTATGGGGTATCATTTAAATAACTATATTTAACTTATAATAACTTATTTCACTAATCAGAGCTTTAGAAACTAGACATGAGTGAAAGGATAGAGTAAAATACCTCATTCTGTCTTCACAAAACCAGAGTTACATTAAAGAACCTCTGGATTTTTTGATGGATCCAATTCAATCCACTTTATTTCTATAGCACATTTCATAAACAGTTTCCATAGTGCTGCACAAATACATGCTAAAAGCAACAATAATAATATAATGATAAAATAAACACTCAGATTAAATCATACTAGTACTAAAAACAATAAACCAGTAAAATCAAATAAGAGCAAAACCGTAAGATAGCAATAAATAAATGTTAAAAAATAATAATAAATCAATCAATCAATCAATTTAATAAATAAATAAATAAATGTAATACATAAATAAATAAATAAATGTAATACATAAATAAATACATGTAAAAAATAAATAAATAAAAAATAAAAGACACAGTGGACCACACAACTCATGCAGTGGATCATTAGGGGTAGTAACTGGTGTTCTCAAAAATATAATTACTCAAATATTAATCAGTGCTAAAAGTAGAGCTGGAACTACTAATCAACATATTCACATAAATAAGACCAAACTGGACTTTTCCTGAATAGTTTTTGAATATTCCTGATCTACATTAAAACCTGCAATCCAACATTATAATAAAACAAAACAAAAAAATACAACTATTTTGTTAAATTATATCCATCCTACCTAAAAATTGAGATATTTATCATCAATATGGTATGAAATTGGCCTAGACAGAAGACAGAAGAACAAAGAGTAGTGGAATTATAGTGGGAATGATTAGTGGAAGTAGTGATAAAACAAAGTGGGAGTAGACATAATATTTGTAGTAGCTGGAAATACTTAATACAACAATATCTTTTTTTTTAGGCATTCGAGTGCCTCTGGTGCTGTAACAAAAGCCTCCCCTGTGCACAGTCAGGTGTTGAAAAGACTGATAGCCCCACACAGGCTCACGTCTGGACCACTGCAGCCTGCACTACAGATCACTTACAGAAAACCTATAATCTGACTGGCAGCTGAGGGGTCCCAGTACCGCTAAATGAATAAGCGTTTGTCTCTGTGGTATATTTGAAGTCAGAGCGCGTGCCAGTACCGAGTTCAGCGCTAACATACTGTCTGCATCCCTTGTAAGCTAACTGTAATTTTCCTTAAATAGCGGTGATGTCATGGGGCCTTCACATGTCGGCGGTAGCAGGGCACGGGGGTTGTGGGTAGAGCCAGGAGCCCACCGCGACCAGGGAAGAGGTCATGCTGTTTGGGTAATCATAATGTTTAGAGGGGAAGTAGATGTGGTGGAGGCAATCGTCTACTGCCACTCTTTCAGTCGCCCGTGCTAAACTAATCTATTTTCCATTTGGCTAAACTGCCGGTGATAGTATCTGTACAGACTGACTTTGGTTCAAAGAGTGAGATTAGCTCAAACTATTATGTGGGTTTCTTCTATAAACTCTCACTCTATATATGTGTGTGCGTGCGTGCGTGC